>JAODAL010007537.1:0-124454 GCA_025379985.1 Phyllomedusa bahiana | reverse complement strand
GGGGGATGCCGTAGTAGAGTGAGGCCAGGTTCCACTTCATTATGCATAAGTCCCTATCCCATTCGTAACCCGGGGACTGCTTGTAAGTAAAGTGAGCCAGGTTCACGCTATCATTATGCACTACAGTCCCTATCCCATTCGAAACCCGGGGGACTGCCTGTAGTAAGTAAGGCCAAGGTTCACACTTTAATTATGCCACTACAGTCCCTATCCCATTCGAAATCCCGGGGGACTGCCTGTAGTAGAGTGGGGCCCAAAGGTTCACCGCTTCATTATGCACTACAGTCCCAATCCATTCGAACCCGGGACTGCCTGTAGTAGAGTGAGGCCAGGTTCACACTTCATTATGCATTTACAGTCCCTATCCCATTCGTATCCCGGGGACTGCACGTAGTAGAGTGAGGCCAGGTTCACTCTTCATTATGCACTACAGTCCCTATCCCATTCGTATCCCGGGGACTGCCTGTAGTAGAGTGAGGCCAGGTTCACACTTCATAATGCACTACATACCCTATCCCAATCGTAAACCAGGGACTGCCTGTAGTATGAGGCCGGGTTCACACTTCATTATGCACTACAGTCCCTATCCCATTCGTATCCCGGGGACGGCCTGTAGTAGTGTGTGGCCAGGTTCACACTTTATTATGCACTACATCCCTATCCCATTCGTTTTCCCGGACTGCCTTATTAGAGTGAGGCCAGGTTCACACTTCTTTAAATGCACTACATTTCCCTATCCCATTCGTATCCCGGGACTGCCTGTAGTAGAGTGAGGCCAGTTCACACTTCTTTATGCACTAAAAGTCCCTAATCCCATTCGTACCCCCGGGGACTGCCTGTAGAGTGGAGGCCAGGTTCACACTTCATTTATACACTACAGTTCCCTATCCCTTTTTCGTAACCCGGGGACTGCCTGTCAGTAGAGTGAGGCCAGGTTCACACTTCATTATACACTACAGTCCCTTTTCCCATTCGAAACCCCGGGGGACTGCCTGTAGAAAGAGGGAGGCCAGGTTCACACTTTTTTTAAACACTACAGTCCCTATCCCATTCTAACCCGGGACTGCCTGTAGTAGGGGGAGGCCGGGTTTCACACTTCATTATACACTACAGTCCCTAATCCCATTCGGATCCCGGGACTGCCTGTAGTAGATAAAGGCCAGGTTCACACTTTTTAAGCACTACAGTCCCATACCCATTCGTATCCCGGGGACTGCCTGTAGTAGAGTGAGGCCAGGTTCACACATTAATAAGCACTACAGTCACTATCCCAGTCGTATCGCGGGGACTGCCTGTAGTAGAGGTAGGCCAGGTTCACGCTTTATTATACCACTACAGTCCCTATCCCATTCGTAACCCGGGGACTGCCTGTAGTAAGAGTGAGGCCAGGTTCACACTTCCATTATACACTAACAGTCCCTATCCCATTCGTAACCCAGGACTGCCTGTAGTAGTGAGGCCAGGTTCACACTTCTCATTATGCACTACAGTCCCTATCCCATTCGTATCCCGGGGACTGCCTGTAGTAGAGTGAGGCCAGGTTCACACTTCATTATACACTACAGTCCCTATCCCATTCGTATCCCTGGGACTGCCTGTAGTAGAGTGAGGCCAGGTTCACACTTCATTATGCACTACAGTCCCTATCCCATTCGTATCCCGGGGACTGCCTGTAGTAGAGTGAGGCCAAGGTTCACACTTCATATACACTACAGTCCCTATCCCATTCGTATCCCGGGACTGCCTGTAGTAGAGTGAGGCCAGGTTCACGCTTTATTATACACTACAGTCCCTATCCCATTCGTAACCCGGGGACTGCCTGTAGTAGAGTGAGGCCAGGTTCACACTTCATTATACACTACAGTCCCTATCCCATTCGTAACCCAGGGACTGCCTGTAGTAGTGAGGCCAGGTTCACACTTCATTATGCACTACAGTCCCTATCCCATTCGTAACCCGGGGACTGCCTGTAGTAGAGTGAGGCCAGGTTCACACTTCATTATGCACTACAGTCCCTATCCCATTCGTAACCCGGGGACTGCCTGTAGTAGAGTGAGGCCAGGTTCACACTTCATTATGCACTACAGTCCCTATCCCATTCGTATCCCGGGGACTGCCTGTAGTAGAGTGAGGCCAGGTTCACGCTCTATTATACACTACAGTCCCTATCCCATTCGTAACCCGGGGACTGCCTGTAGTAGAGTGAGGCCAGGTTCACACTTCATTATACACTACAGTCCCTATCCCATTCGTATCCCGGGGACTGCTTGTAGTAGTGAGGACAGGTTCACACTTCAATTATACACTACAGTCCCCTATCCCATTCGTAATCCCGGGGACTGCCTGTAGTAGAGAGAGGCCAGGTTCACACTTCATTATACACTACAGTCCCTATCCCATTCGTATCCCGGGGACTGCCTGTAGTAGAGTGAGACCAGGTTCACACTTGATTATAGACTACAAGTCCCTATCCCATTTCGTATCCGGGGGACTGCCTGTAGTAGAGTGAGGCCAGTTCACTCTTCATTATTCACTACAGTCCCTATCCCATTCGTATCCCGGGGACTGCCTGTAGTAGAGTGAGGCCAGGTTCACACTTCATTATACACTACAGTCCCTATCCCATTCGTATCCCGGGGACTGCCTGTAGTAGTGAGGCCAGGTCACACTTCAATAATACACTACAGTCCCTATCCCATTCGTACCCGGGGACTGCCTGTAGTAGGTGAGGCCAGGTTCACACTTCATTAAGCACTACATTACCTTTGACCCCGTTGGCTGCCGCAGTGGTGAGAGTACACTTTAATATGGCCTCAATCCTAGTTCTCGGGTGCATATGAATGGAAGATGTCCCAGCAGACAGTCCTCTCTATCTTGGCAGCTTGTCCTTCTTGTGCAGGAGTATTCTTCTCTCCTCGCATGGGCTCTGTATAAACAGTCAGGTTCCTGTTTTGCCCTGGCAACCTGTGAATCCTGGTTTCCTTTATAAACTGTCTTCCTCTCCCCAGAATCTCACACTCTCAAAATGGCTGCTACATGCGCCAGTCTTCTCCCAGTCCCTCATTTGCATATACTGAAACGAAAATAGCGCATCTTTGCCAACAGTAGAATACAAAGAAACACGGGGACTGCCTGTAGTAGAGTGAGGCCAGGTTCACACTTTATTATGCACTATGTTGAAGTTATCCATCAGGATACTAAGAAAAAAAGTACCCAAGCAAATATTGCGTGGCTCATAGTCATTGACAGAACAAATGTAGTCCTACTTAGACTATGTTTGCTGTATTTCCCAAATTTTTGCCACACAGAGGAAACACAGGGCCACATGTATGAAAACTGTCTAGGTGTCAGACGGTCTTTGTTGCCCATAGTAACCAATCAGAGCTCCCCTTTCATTTCATATAGTGTTCTGAAGAAATGAAAGGGGCACTCTGATTGGTTGTTATGAACAACAATGAAAGTCTTACACCTCCACAGTTTTCATACATGTTGCCCATAGTGTTAATAGCACTAGGCATGGGCGTAACTATAGCCATAGCAGACATAGCAACCGCTATGGGGCTCAGAGGCTGAGGGGGCCCACTCAGGTACAAGAAAATTGTTCCTTTTTGTAGGGAACAAGTAGTTGGTGGCTTTCTGCTCTCCGGCTCTACTTTGTGGGTTCCCTGATATAAGACGATATTATTTTCTTTTAAATTTTTGCTTACTGCTGTTTTAGTTTATTTTCGTTAGGTGGTTGGGCCCCATATCACTTTGCTATGGGGCCCTATGAATTGTAGTTATGCCCCTGGCACTAGGATTGCTTTGTTGAGGTCTATGGGCTGCGGCTACATCGTGCTATCCGTCGGGGTAACCTTTTATCATGGTACCCCAATGGATACATGATATGTGTACATGTATATATGAACCCAGCCTTCATGATAGCAGGTCACTAGATTAAAACCCCCTCAACCCTGAAAGCAGACATGTGACCGTAGCCTTGCACAATGCACATGCAGGCCTATTGCAGAGGAGTAGCAGTGATGCTATTAGTACTACCTGTGAAGACTCCCTGGTGGTTACAGATGACTGTAAGCCATACAGGTACAGCAGCAGATTCTTGTGGTTGGTAAGGCAGTGAACTTTCCCTCCAGGCAGGTACTGTTTGTTGCTTTAGTTGACTCTGAGGAATGCCTCAATAATTGGAAGTTGAAAGTGAGTCGTTAAAGAATTATGTTTAAGGTGTCACAGAAAGAATGTCCTGCAGCTTTTCATTTACATAGAAATATGCACTAAATGCCATTAATCTTGTTCTACAATTCTCTCTTTGTGTTTGAATGTGGTGTTTTTTTTTCCAAAGAAGTCTGTTCACGCTCCACTCTGTCTGTGGAAACGTTTTGCAGGCATTCATTTGGTATTTACAGTCAATTCACATTATTATGACCACTTCCTATGTCAGCAGCTTGTAGCTCATAAAGGGTGTCGTGAGCAGGCTTGGTGGGTATATAAGCTGTGTGATCTGCTGTCTGCACACATATCCGTTGTTGCTGTCATAGATAAAAAGGCGATTTATCAGAGTTGCATAAAGGCTGTTTATTAGCAGTGTTTCTAAAGTTGCGCCGTTGGTTCGTGTGCTGCCTTGGTAAAAGTGTATAATGAGTGAGTAACTGGCACCACTTCGAATAAGAGATATGGAAACTGCAGTGCATTGTGTGCCACTGATGAGGGGTGAACATTGGTTACAAGGGGGATGGAGGGGCACCGACATGCTGTAGTGTAGCAGCTTGCTGCCAAATTAAACCAGGGGGCTGGCAGACGTGTGTCTAAACGGTTGAGCAAACCCTACTGTGATTGGGCTCTAAACCTGGCTGATGGTCACTGCACCTCTACGAATGAAGTTACTTTGGTAGAAAAAGCTCTGATTTTCATAGCAGTATTGGAGTTGAACCTCTGCTGATTGGCAAAACGTTGCCTTTTCGGATGAGTCACGTTTTCTGCTCTATCAGACTGATGTTTTTCACCTGACATGACAAAATTCATCTGAGAACAAACAATCTGCAACCAGTGCTGGAAGAACACAAGCTTTTGGTGGCAGTGTTGTCCTCTGGGAAATGGTTTCCTGACATTCTCTGGGCCTATTCGCCCATGTGAGAGGTATTTTCTGCCAATATAAGGGAGAACAAGGGCTTCATATGGAAGTGCATGTGGAACTGTAGAATCACTGATATGTGAAGAAACCCTTAGTGAACACATGTCTAAGAATACGGAGCAACCCTTGATGGGACAATGCAAGAAGCTGGATGTGTTACCTCTGACGTACCTCCAGCACTCCACAGTATCTGATCTGCCACAGGACTGGTCAACTTTCTGAATTTAAAATGCTGCGTGCCACATATTTATTTAATCTTCTACCTAGGAACAAAGACAGAAGGATGCTCCTTTGTGTAGTATGTATGACGTGAAATGCATGTAACACACATAAAAACGCTATATATATATATATATATATATATATATATATACACAGTGCTGCTTGACACCCAGTCGTAGCCCTTACAAAAACTGCTTGTTACCCACCTGCTTTAACCAACCTTTCAGGGCAGGTTTTACAGATGTTTTGAGAGCCATCTGTAAACCGGCTGACAAACTTTTTCCACCGGCCAGTTTTTTAGACTGTCTTCGGTTTTCGAGCTGAATATGAACCCGTCGATGTGAAGGGAGAGGGCTTTTCTCTGCAGATCACGGACAGAAGCCGCCCCTTGCGGCTGTGTACAGGGCTCCAAAACAGAGCAAATATGGGCCGGATAATCCGACAGGTATTTGCTCTGTTCTGTGTAAATGGCCCCTCGGGGCCCAACTCCACAGTGTAGGAATAATGACCCACTCTTATAGACATAGGTGACTCTTACAGAGCTGTCCAGTCTGGCACAGTCACGCTAGAGGGAACTGATGCTGGATCACCAGACCTAGGCAAACTTTTATTTTGGTTCAGTGTTTGAAACAGAATGGTGAGGGCGCCCCTTTAAATGTCTGTCGGCTCTTCATAGCTGTGGGTGGTCTTACAGCAGTAAGATGGATGTTGCTAATGGAAGGGGTTAAGGCTTGCCAGTAAGAAAGATAAACCAGATCCTATGCTGATAAGACACAGCAAGGAGTGACCTCACCATCCCAGACACTGCTAGAGCAGAGAGAGGTGGTCAGTAAACTAGAGAAGCCTGTGTACAAAAACTGGATATAAGAACTGCTGTAGATCTAAATGTAAGCAAAATCAGAACAGCAATATATTTTTTTTTTTTTTTCAACTTGTGTTTATTGATTTTCGACAAAACAACATAAACACGAACAATGCATTATGGTTCATATCACAAAGATTTGTTTACAAACAATAACCATCTTTCAAGAACTTTTCCTTAGTACATTGCGTAGGCAAATATTCTTAATCTTAATAAAGTAACTTTAATGATTATTTGTCCAAATACTCTGTAACTGGTGCTCCTATTATCTGCCATAGCATTCTCTCTCCATCACCCCATCTAATATTTAATATTTCCCAATTCCACTTCCAGCCAGTTGGCCAGGAGTGGCTGGGTAAAAAGAGGAAAAAGAAGGTGTGTGTTGTGGCATGATCCAAAAAGGCATCTAGTACTTAGGCACATTGGTTACTTATCTGGGTTATGTCCGTCTCAACATCTCAAAGCCATGTTTCTACCATGATTCCCAACATTGATGTAACAGAGTTTGGGGTATCTGGTTGACAGGCGGGTTTGATAAACGTAGAGGTTCCTGACCTGCGTGTCTTACCAAGTACCATTCTGTAGCCAACGCTTTTTTTTTTCTTTTTTTTTTTAATAAATTTTATTCATTTTCAAACATTTTAACAGTACAATATCCTGACATGTAAATGATCATATCATGTATTTGCATAAACCAGGGTCCTGTGCTGGAATATGAGATAATACATACAGAGAAGGCATCAAGTTACAGAGTTATAAATGAAATTAAATTAGACAAAATAACTACCTACTAAAGTCCAAACTGGTCCTATCTTCATCACTCGTGAGTGTGCTTATGGTTCTTTTACTCAGACAAAGTTCCTCAGACCTTGAGTCTAGCGCCAAAAGTCTTAAAATCTGTCTGGTAGGAGTGCGTTTGTTATATTTATCCATAAGTCAAAAACGCTTACCTTCTTCCTTACATTGCATTGTCTACCCAATCCATTTTCAGGACGAACAGGCATTTTTCCAAAAATAATTCCATTGTGGGAGACGCTGGCTGGACCCACAGCTGCAAGATAGATTTCCTTGCAATTGCCACGATGATGTGGAAGAGTCTCGCCTCTGAGGCAGTGCCTAAGGAGTGCGTTTCTTCCTCACCCATTGAGCCAAAAATTGCCCATGAGGCTGAAATACTAAAATTAGGTTGCACTGTTTGTTTGATAAAATCGGAAATTTTGGACCAGAATGTTCTCACTATTTTGCAATCCCATAAGCAGTGAAAAATATCAGCTGCTGGCGCCTTGCATTTAAAGGGGTTGTCTCGCTACATTGATTCAGCTCAGTCCTGTTGTCTTGGTTTCAGTTTGAATTCAGGGGCGTGTTTACTGGCTTCCACTAGGCTGCAGTAGAAGCCAGGTCTGTAGCTATAGCAACCAGTGCTGACAGCCTATCAGGAGAAATCAAACAGGTCTGTAGCGATAGCGACCTGAGGAGCTGATACAGCCCATACAAGATGGGATATCTAGGAATAGGTAGGACACTGTTAATGGACATATATTGCAAAGTGATTTGTTTTTGCAAGATCTTTAACATAAAAAGCAATCCTTGTAGTGAGACAACCCCTTTAAAGCAGTTGCTTGAGCTATAGATTCCCAGCTGATGTCCCTCCACTGGCGTTGTGCATGATTTTAAGTGTCATTTCAGCGTACCTTGCTACTGGGAGAAGCTTGTATGCAGTTCTTGTAGCATTGAGAATGACTTCGGGTGTTAAGCTGGGATCTTTCCCATTTGGCTAGCTGGGTATTTGATTTGGTGTAATCTAGGTCTTCCATTAGAAATCGGTAAATGCCTGAGAGGAGGGCGCGGCGTGTAGGTGGATGTATCAGTACTCGAACAAATTGTGGTCACATTCGCTGTTAGGGATGTGATTTACCACTTTAGACACATAGCTATGGGCTTGTAAATAGTTGAAGAAGGGGATGGGAATACCCGGAAAGGTGTTCGATAGAGTCGAAAGTGTGTGTGGGGCTTTTGCGGTCTTATCAAAAAATTGTTTAATGTATCTCAAACCTGCTTCGTGCCATCTCGCAAACACTCCATGCGGGCGGCCCAGCTGGAAGTCCAGATTTTTTGTGAGTGTGATATGTAGAGAATAGGAGTGAGAAAGGCTCCGTTGTGTCCTGATTTTTTGCCAGGCACGCCATATTGGCATTATGAGCGTGTTCTCCCGTGTCTCCAGTGGGAGCACCGCATGGGGCATGTGCAAGACCTTCCCCAGTGCAATATTGGGCAATTGTATTTCATCCAATGCAGGGAGTGTGAAAACATCAGTATTCTGGAACCAATCAGGGATGTATCTCCCCAGTGCTGCTAGGTTGTAGAGTTTGATGTTGGGGAAGCCCAAGCCTCCATTTAATTTGTGTTGCTGCAGTATGTGGAAAGGGATCCGTGCTCTTCTTCCACCCCAAATGAATTCACAGAAGTTTTTGTTTTAGTTTTTCCTCTTTAGATTTAAGGTAAATCGGCAACATCTGAAAAAGGTAAAGTAAACGTGGTATGTCTACCATTTTTAAGATGTTGGCTCTCCCCATGAAAGATAAGGGAACTTGTTTCCATGAATTCAGAGTGCGGTTGAGAGCCGACATATAAGTCTCCATGTTATATGTATACTATCTGGATAATTGACGGGGAAGGAGGACGCCTAGATATTTCAGGGATACCGATTGCCATCTTATTTGGAAGGACGAAGACCATAATGGTTTGGAGGGACCTCTCAATAGAAGACCTTCGCTTTTTTCAATATTAATCATATAGCCCGAGATGTTCACCACTCTCTGAATCTCTTCTAAAGAACTGGTCAAATTAGTCTTTGGATTGGAAATCATCAGAAGGATATCGTCCGCATACGCAGTTATTTTCATTTCCGTATTACCTTGTCGGTTTCCCGGGTACTTTTGGAGATTGGGAGATGTAGTATAGTAGGGGGTCTAATGATAAATTAAATAGTATGGGTGACAAAGGGCATCCCTGTTTGGTTCCTCTAAATAAATCTATAAGTTGGGACGGTTGACCATTTAGTATCATGGAGGTTGTCGCGATTAGGTGTAAAGTATTCAGGAAATTAAGAAACTGACATCCAAATCCCCGCCGTACCAGGGTGGCACTCAGGAACGGCCATGCGACTTTATCAAATGCCTTCGGCATCAAGGCTGAGTAACATAGCTACTGGGTGGTCTGGTTGTTATGCGCAGTATGCGCTGTACCAATTGTAGATGTAAGCCCTCGCGTAGGGTCCTCTCCCCTCTGTCGTGCCAATTGTCAATATCCTTATCACTGTACCGTTTGACTTATGAATGATGTAACCCCCCGAATGTACAGCGCCCTGATCAATGGCGCTTTAAAATAAATAATATAATAAACCACCAAATACGGTGAGGTCTATTCGACACAAAGCCTGCGTGATAGAGATGGAACAGCAATGTATTTGATAATTTCTGCCTACATGCTTAAAGTTTATCAAAGTGGTGAGAATACCCCTTTAAGGCCATGTCTACACAGTACAGAAATACCATTGTGAAACTGCCGAGAATCCGATGGTACACTGTACTGAATAGACGGCAGTGAAAAACCCATGCTGTAGTCTATATAGCACAGGTTTTTTCCGCTGCATTAAAAATCCGGCAGAATATGCAACATGTTGCATATTCCGATGGAGTTTTGCGGTTTGCTGTCTACCATACAGGCCGACGGCAAAAACTAAAACCGACTACGTTTTTTGCGCAAATCGGTGACTAAAACCGCCGTCCTGCATAGGACAAACTGCCGTCGGCTTTCTGATGTGTTTTTTGTCCTATGCTGTGTGGCCTTAGCCGAAGACAGTCATGAGGCCTATGGCTATGTCCACACTGCATCGGACAAAAGCAGCCGTTTTCTCTGAGGCAGGGCCGTGTTTTTTGTCATGCTTTGTACAAAAACTTCGGTCGCTTCTCGTGTTTTTTTTTTTTTTCATCACCCCCCCCATACAATTGTATTGTATGGTAAGACGGCAAGAAAATGAGAAGCGCCGGCGTATTATACAACATGTTGTATAATACGCTGCTGCCGAAAGACAGGCAGAGAAAAGACGAGCTGTGTAGACAGC
Organism: Phyllomedusa bahiana; assembly: GCA_025379985.1. NCBI lineage: Eukaryota > Metazoa > Chordata > Amphibia > Anura > Hylidae > Phyllomedusa > Phyllomedusa bahiana. The sequence goes on along the minus strand of JAODAL010007537.1, from coordinate 114,119 downwards.
AACTCGCCTTCTCTATTGCCGTCTATGGGGCCACAGGAACGATCGTACCTTTGGCGCTTTTAAAAAACAAAAAGCGCCGGAGATACGGTCGTTTTCCTGTGCAGTGTGGACATAGCCTAACTGTAAAAATTGAATGCCCAAACCCTTTGAGTTTCTGTAATTGGCTGAAAGCTGAAGTGACCACCTTCTTATCAGCACAAAGTGGAATAAAAGGCCATATATGTCGCTAATATTAATCTTGACATAGAGAATAATACCGCACAGGGATCCTTTAAATTCCATCATTCAAATAAGCTGCTTACATATTGACTTTGCCACAATACCAGCTATAATAACCTTCCCCCTCCAATTCACATTATTTTGTTTTTTTTGTTCCCCCTGCAACAAAGGATATGTTCAGACGGCTGATTTTCGTGGCTGCTCTCTGAGCATTTTTCTCGCCTAAAAGCTCCAAAACTTCCTGTGGGAAACAGTGTTGTAGTTCACACACAGAGGTTTTACGCGGTTGCGTGTCATATCAATTCTTGTTTTCAATGCTGAAAATCCCCATAGGGATCAATGGAGAGCTTCAAAACCTCGGCGCTGTTTTTGCCCTGGCTATTAATTTGTATGGGCGTTTCAGAAAGAAAACAGTGTTGGAAAACGTAGTCGAAAATAGTCTCGAAACCGCGCTGCAAAACCTTGTCAGAAACCACATGGGAAAATCCTGATTAACTCCTTAACGACCGCGCACCATCTTTTGACGGCGGCTGGTGCGGGTCGTTCGTCTGCAGCGACGTCTTTTGGCGTCGCTGCAGACACTGGAGTTTGCGGCGCCGCAGCTGCGTGGGGATCGGGGCTGTACTACACAGCCCTGATCTCAGAGCATCTCCTGCGAGTACCAGGGTGCGGAGGAAACCTCCTCAACCCGGTGCTTTAACCCTTTGATTGCGGCGGTGCATTACCGCAGCGCAACCAAAGGGTTTCCCTGCTCTGTCGGGTGATCGGAACGCCCGGTGACCCGACAGAGGCCGGGGAACGGCTGCACAGTCAGCCCTGGGGACCTAGAGTGGCCCCAGAGCTGTCTGTGTAACAAGCCAGTGACCAGGACACACTGTGTGCTGTCCTGATCACTGCCTGTGTCAAAGTGACACAGATTAGAATGTATTAGCATATATGAATATGCTAATACATTACTAAGTGTAAAAAAAAAAATAAAAAATTAAAGAAATGTAAAACAGTTCTCCCTTCATGGGAGTAAAAAAAAAAAAAAGGAATAAAAAAATAAAAAAAAAAAATATTTAGTAAAAAATAATTGTGCATAAATTACACACACAAAAAAAACCTACACATATTAGGTATCCACACGACCGTAATAACCTGTAGAACTAATCTAACATTTCTCACAAAAAGTGTGAAATGTGAATGGTGTAAAAAAAAAAAAAATTAAAAAAAAAAAAAATCTGCAATTATTTATAAGTGAACTTAAACTATTCCCCCATAAAGTACAACTTGTCTCGAATAAAACGAGGCCTCACACAACTGCGTCGGTGAAAAAATAAAAAAGTTACAACAGTTGAAACACAAGGAGGCAAAAACAAAAAAAAAAATGTTCTGGTCATTAACTACTTTTCAGGCGTTCGGCTTAAGGGGTTAAATCCTCTTCTGAAAAGCGCTGCATTGAGGCACTTTTCATACAAGGTTTTGCCGCTGATTTGGACACTGGGTAAGGTCACATGGCTGATTTGGTTGCGGAAAGTCCTCAGTACTTTCTCCCATGGAGTTTGTTTGAATTGCTGTCGATTTATGTTTCTACAGACTGGAGTCCTGAATTTGTTCTTATGTAGAATATTTTTTTTCCCAATAATGCATGCAAATATCATGCTCATTATGAATCAATGTAAAATCCTTTAGGTCCTTAACAGTTTCATCTCTGTGGCTCGATCTCATATCCCATATGTCATGCTCCTAATGGTCTTCCAAGGCGCATCATCCCATCACTCTGACATGCAGACAGTCTTATTTTATTCCTGTGGTATTTATGACTCTGTAAATATCACCCAGGCTGAAGTGCACCTAAGTCAATAATTCATCTGCTTGACCTCTGAGTCTTGTAACTAAACTGCGTAGTCTCCCTCCTGCATAGTCAACACGGTGTGTAGCCTAGGGAGTGAGTGTGAGTGACCATGGTACAGTGATGTAACTTGTAGATTAGACACACAATATAAAGTTACCGATTTTCTTATTTTAAGGGAATATTCCTTGAGAACTGAACCACTGCAAAGTCAGCCATTAACGCCAGCCCTGCTCTAGGAAGAACACATCTGATTTTGATGGTTCCACTTAATGGCCCTAATTTACTATCGCGGTCTAAAAGTTACAAGGCAGTATGGGAAACGAGCTGAGAAGCTCAAGTGCCCTCTATTGGATGTAACAAATCGTCAGTTTGCTTCAGACTCGCCGGATCTTTAGAAAGCAAAAGGGATATGAGCCAAGCCAGTATCGCTCTTCTACATACAGCCACTTCGGGGTTTTTGCCTTTTTCTGGGTAGAGCAGAGCGATACTGGCTGGCTGGGTGGGAGGCAATGAGTGGCTCAGAAAGGGGAAAATCTCTCCTTGGGGAGAGCACCATATATGCGTGTGGAGTTTTGAATTGCCTTTTGCCGTTCACTAAGCATTTGCATATCACAAGGCATTATGGGAAAGGGGCTGAGAAGTTAATAACCTCTTAAAATATTTAACATGCAATAACAATACTAAACAAACTAAAATAACTATCAATATCTCCAATATATTCGTTTCTATCCCTTATGCATTCCCTACATGAATCCTAGCTATGGCCGGGTCATCGTCCCGAAAAGGACGGCCCCACCTTAGGAGGCTCACCCTAGAACCACACTAATCCTGTCCCTATATCAAATACAATATATACAAGAAAAAGATTATCAACAATGGGACTCAGTCATTATAGTTGCCAATAGATAAGAATAGAAAGCTAACTATCCTCGATCATTTACTCTAGGATTTCAAAATCCTGTTATTTTCAGGGAATATGGGCATATAGATACATAAAACAACAAGACGGCATTCACCATAGGACCTTAAAGGAGTTGTCTCCCCACAGGGTTTCAAAGAATGCATGAAAGATATTCTCTGTCACTTCCTGGTTCATACTAATTTGCATAAGCTCCGTGCTTGTACAGCTTTCAGATGCTTATTAGATTAGATTAGCTTCTCAAACTACTCGAAGGACTTCTTATCTGATCCCCAAAACAAAAGCCCTAATTACAGAGCTGTTTACTTGAGATAAATCAAGCTTTTTACTGTCTGGCAGCACAGGACATGACTGACACATGCTATGAAGTGTGTGATAACCTCTTAATCTTTATCTCATATGATAACTAAAAAACCAGCCCGGGGAGATTTGTTTATCAGGTTTAGGTTACTAGGCCGGGAAACTGAAAATAGCTACAGAGGCTAATAAATTCACTTTATCTCTTTAGGAAAACAGAGAACAATGACAATATATATCATTTGGGAAAATGTCTTTACTTTTGTTTCACCTCAATTTGAAATGCATATGATCTGTAGCGAGACAACCCCTTTAATGTGTTTCTCAATATAGTCCAAATATCCCGACATGTTTCTCCTCCCTGGATATAAAGGGGTTCATCAGGGGATTTCAGAAATATAGAATGCCAATAGTTTCACTGATAGTTATCTACCCTATAATTATGGTTCAATATCTAGGATTCATGTAGGGAATGCATAAGGGATAGAAATGAATATATTGGAGATATTGATAGTGATTTTAGTTTGTTTAGTATTGTTATTGCATGTTAAATATTTTAAGAGGTTATTAATAAAAGGTATATTTTAGAGATAGGGTTTGTTGGAAAGTACAGTGATTAGGTTAATGCACAAGCTCTTAAGGTTAATTTTTCTATGCTCTGTGAAAGGAGCTGAGAAGCTCAAGCGCCCCCTATTTGATGTAACAAATCCTCAGTTTGCTTCAGACTCGCTGACTCTTTAGAAAGCAAAAGGGATATTAGCCAAGCCAGTATCGCTCATCTACATACCGCCGTTTTGGGGTTTTGCCCCTCATCAGTGTAGAGCAGAGCGATGCTGGCTGGCTGAGTGGGAGGCAATGAGTGGCTGCCTAAAAGTTGGGCAGTGTAAACTTAAGACAGGCTGTCTAAAAATGCACCATTCATCAGAGGCTCATACTGCTTGATAAATCAGTGTAGCTTTAGAATGAACTTTTAGACTTTTTTTTTTTTTTTTTATTGTTTTTGTTACCCGCTTATTTTCTGTGCCAGAATTTAGGTACAGATTCTGGCGCAGCATGCCCCTTTCACATGTGACCAACTTTGCAAGAAGCCACGCCCACCTGTCAAGCAGTGTGCAGAAATGGTCTTAAGCCCATAATAAATGTGTCTTGGGCATGCTGTGCAAAAATCGTACCACCTTTTGGTGCATTTTAAGACCGTTTTCTGGTGCAACCATGTTAGTAAATGGGAGCCAATATGTTTTGCTTTTAAACTTGCCAAATGTGCCAATCTGCCATGCCATTAAAATCATTGACAGGTGAAGTAAATGACATTGGTTATCTTGTGACAATGGAACCTGCCGAGGGGTAGTCCCCCGGTTTGACATTGGGTTCCCGTACATTCAATTGTACGGACCGACGGCAAAAGCTAAAACCCACTACAGTTTTTGCACGGCTTTCCGACATATTTGTCCTTCTAAGGCTAAGTGCACACAGCATAGGACAAATCTATGAACATGCAAGAGGTTCGTGTGTGCCCAAGGCTTCTTTGCAAGGAAAGCGTGGGCTGACCTGTCTGGTCTACACTCTCTTATAGAAGAGAGATTTCAGCAGAGATTGCAGAAAAAGTTCATACTGGATATCATAGGTGTTGCATCATGGAAAGCATTGTCTAGCTGCATAGTAGGCTATGTAGCCATAGACCAGTCAGGGTGACCATGCTGACATGTGTCCACCACCAAAAGGGTTCACGATGAGTATGAGAACTGAATCGTGAAGCAATGGATGAAGGTGGTCTGGTCTGACGTTTTGTTTTAAAGCATGAGGTGTTAGGTACAAGTGTGTTGCTTACCTGGGGAAGAGATGCTACCACCGTGCTCTATGGGAAGAAGGAAGCAAGCCAATGGAGGGAGTTAAGAGGTGTACCCAGTCTACAACAATGTTTAGGCAAAACCGCAGTGACCTCTTTTAGTGGGATAATGCACACTCTAGAAATTATACAGAAATGTATAGGAAATGTGTATGTTGTGTGTATATATATATATATATATATATATATATATATATATACACACACACACACAATATATATAGAAATTTATGTGGAACATGACCAAGTTCAACCTGTTGACTTGCCGTCTAACTTCTCCAGAGCTCCGTCCGATTCGGCATCTGTGGGATGGCCAATACATGGTGGCCTTACCCGTGATTTACTGGACTTAAAGAATCTGCTGCCAGATTCCGTAAGACCTATTTTGAAATTTTTTTTTGCATACCGACGACCGGTTTCTGTCCTTTCATCACCTAAATCGAACCCAGTAACTATGGGCTTCAAAAAACCTTTGCTAGGTAGGTCAGAAGTATATCACATAGGATGGTGACTTTAGAAAGGTAGCAGCACTCCTACTGAAAGTGTAAGTGCAATATAATATACAAAGACATGTTTAAAATTAAAATCTCAGATCATCCTTTTATCAAGAAAGGTAAAGGTATTCCTATAAAATAAAAAAAATAAAAAAACTGTCAATTTTTCTGTCCTAGGGTGCTTGCTTTTTTTCTGTTCTGTAGATCTGTTTCATTAGAAGTAGTTTTATCATTACATTATTACTGTTTTTACAAAGTCACATACATTTCTACTGTGGAGGTAAGAATTGTGTATATTCTTCCTTCTGCTGGGAGCTATATGGAGAAACCTACACTGCTATCGTCATTAAATTGAACGATTGTTCAAGAGCCTTACATTTGTACGTGAAATATAAAATGATTTTTTATGATCATAAAATGTCTGTTCAGTTTAAGGCCCTGTTCACATGGCTTATTCAAGCCGTAATTGCGAGCCGGATTGCGCTCGCAATTTCGGCTTGAATAAGGGGCGGGGTGGCGGCGCTGCTCACTGGCCCCATAGACTTGCAGTATCCACAGCGCGTATTGCGCCTGGATAATGTGCAGGTGACTTTCTCCCCGCCCGGAGGAGCGACGGAATCCACTGTTCTCTATGAGAACTGTGGATTACCGTAATTACTGCGATGGATTGCAGCGCAAATCCGGCGCGCAGTACGGCTCTAATCCGCGGCGAAATAAGCCGTGTGAACGGCCCCTAAAACTAATATACTGTAGTTTAAGCCATTTTAAATTAGGGCATGTTTAGTCCCTAAAATTAGTCTATGGAAGCCATTACTGTAAATAGGATTGTAGGTTGTACCATGTAGTTTTCTCACCCCTCACCACCCCCCGCCTTGGATAGGGGCATACTGCAGTAGTATAGGAGCAGAATTTTTAATACATGTACAGTTGAAACCAGAAGGTTCCATACACTATATAAAAAGACACATATGCATGTTTTTCTCACTATCTGACATGAGATCAGAATAAACCTTATCTGTTTAGGTCAATTAGGATTACTGAATTATTTATATTTGCCAAATGCCAGAATAATGAATAATTTTTCAAGGCATTTTTATTTATTTCTGCAAAGTCAAAAGTTTACATACATTTCATTAGTATTTGGTAGCATTGCCCTTAAACTATATGATTTGGGCCAAACGTTTTGGATATCCTTCCACAAGTTTCTCACAATAGTTGGTAGGAATTTTGACCCATTCCTCCTGACAGAGCTGGTGTAACTGAGCCATGTTTCTAGGTCGCCTTGCTCGCACCTACCTTTTCAGTTTTGCCCCTAAATTTTCAATAGGATTGAGATCAGAGCTTTGTGATAGCCACTCCAAGACATTGACTTGATTATCCTTAAGCCACTTTGTAACCAGTTTGGCAGCATGCTTCGGGTCATTGTCCATTTGGAAGACCAATTACCGCCCAGCTTTAACTTCTTGGCTGACGTCTTGAGATGTCGCTTCAGTATTTGTTCTTGGGTTGATATGTACATGTCGGACCAAAGCACGTTCCTTTCTGAGACACAGAACCCGTCTCCTTCCTGAGCGGTATGATGGCTGGATATTCCCATCTTGTTTGTACTTGCATATATTGTTTGTACAGATGAACGAGGCACCTTCAGGTTTCTGGAAATTGCACCAAAGGATGATCCAGACTTGTGCATGTCTACAATTCTCTTCCTGATATCTTGGCTGATTTCTTTAGACTCTCCCATGATGTTACACACAGAAGCAGCGTGTTTCTGGTGTGCAATAAGGCCATGTTCACACGGCTTAAAATGGGCCGTATTTCGGTCCGTAATTATGCGCTGAAGTGCACCAATTACGGGCCGAAAATGGCCCATTCATTACGGTAATTCACAGTTCTCAGAGAGAACTATGGATTACGTCTCCTCTCCCCGCTCAGCGAATCCGCCGGGCGGGGAGAGATAATTGACATGTCACTTTCTAGCGGCAATTACGTCCCGCAATTAAGCCGTGTGAACATGGCCTAAAACACTTCCACAGATGTGTCTAACTCAGATGTTGCCAATGAACCTATCAGAAGCTTTCAAACACATGTTGTCATCATCATATGAGCTGTCCCAAATTGTTCAGGGCATAGTTATCCTAGTGTATGTAAACTTTTGACTTTGCAGAAATTTATAAAAATGCCTTAATTTCTCTCTCTCATTATTCTGGCATTTGGCAAATATAATAATTCTGGTAATCCTAATTGACCTAAAACGGGTAAGGTTTATTCTGATTTCATGTCAGATAGTGAGAAAAACATGAATGTGTCTTTTTATATAGTGTATGGAAACTTCTGGCTTCGACTGTGCATTCAAAAATTGTACATTTTCATATTATGTACGTAGCAAAATAAAACCCCTTTAACTGAGAATTGCTGAATACAAAAAACTGAAGAGTTCCATAAAATGTACACGAAATGCGGTTTTCTTTGTTTTTAATTTGTGGAAAAAAGGAGTAGATTTTAGACCAATTTTTAATTGTAAACCTAGTAGAAATGAAGATAACTTTAAAGGGGTTTTCTCACTACAGAGAGTAGTTTTCAAGATAATAGGTCAGTTAAGTGAAGACTTTGGCCTCGTTCACACGGCTTATTTCAGAACGTATTTACATCGGATTGCCGATCGTAAATACGTTCTGAAATCAGTTGAAAACCAGTTGCAAGTAAGTGCCACTAAGTGTGGCACGTATTTGTAACTGATCTCCCGACGGATTCACCATCTCCAATCATTGTAGGTGGTGAATCCGTCCGGAAATAATTGACATGCACATTGTTTTTCCGTCCGGATTGCCGTCGTCAATCCGCGGCGGCAATCCGGAACGGAATTTTGCGTCGTGTGTGAACGACGAGCCGTATTTTCTATTGAAATCAATAGAAAATAGGCTGTGACTTATTTCAGACTGATTTGCCGACGGATTGACGATCGTCAATCCGTCGGCAAATACGCGGCGAAATAAGCCGTGTGAACGAGGCCTTAGAGGTACACTTTTTTTTCTTCTTCTTTTAACATGTCCCATATACAGGAATCGGTTAGTATACTGTATAGGAATAGGTTGGGTGACCTTGGTGGCCAAAATCCCTTGGACACGACCCCATCAAAGAATGAAGCAGTTTCAGCTATGATGGCCCTGGAAATGTGGCTGAAAGAAAACACGACTTCTTTTCCTTTGTCGTCAAAGTGATCTACATGCGTTTTGAATGTGGACTGTGGTATTCACTGTTGTATAGAAGGTGGGGGTGCAACAAATCACCCCACACCCAAAGTTATTTAACACGAGTGGTGTTCAACTGGGTACCAGTTTATATTTCACTGTAAAATGATAAATGTGGTTGTCTCAGTGCACCACATTACTGTCACCAACTAGGGCACGTGAATGCTAATGGAAGACACTTCTAAGGCTATGTTCACACGGCTTAACTGCGGGGCGTAATTCCGCCCCGCAATTACACCGTGGGGGCGGGGCGGGAGCGGAGGAGCGAGCGGGGGGCCGGCACTTCGCCGGCCCATAGACTATCACTGCTAGCGGCGCGTATACGCCGCTAGAAAATGACATGTCACTTATATCCCCCTGCGGCTGATTCGCCGAGCAGGGAGAGGACGTAATCCATAGTTCTCTGAGAACTGTGCATTACCGTAGTTACTGGGACGCATTCCAGCCCGTAATTGGCGCATTTCGGCGCGTAATGACGGACTGAATTACGTCCCAGAAAAAGCCGTGTGCACATAGCCAAAAACGTGCTATGATTTCCGAATTTTCTCATGGCATCCTTCCACTAAATTTCGTCACTTACTCTAGAGGAAAAAAATTGTGTGTGAAATATCTATTTATTCATTTGCCTTTGAGGCTGTTCAATATAGTTCAGGTTTTCAGTTGTTAATGAGTTAAATTGGTCACAGCCAGCAGAAAGAGAAAAATAAAGAATGTAGTGCTTTAACATGTTTTGTTCAAGTATTTCTACTGACGACCTGTGTGCAGGTAATTATTTAGAAGATTTAAGGGAGTGTTGCGTGTCCCAACACAAACTGTTCTGATAGCATTTTTTTCCGTATTGGTGAAACTGAATTAAATTTTTTTTTTTTTTTTATGCTAGTTCTGAAGCTCCAACATCTTTACATTCCTACTTCTGTGTCCAAGCAAACTTTTTTTTTTTTTTTTTTTTTTTCTGAGTGGACTGAGAAGCCATAGATTTTTGCCCTCTATTTTTATCATGTTCACAATCGACATTAAATAACCTGATCTTGTAAAGGGGTTGTCTCACTTCAAGGATTGCTTTTTATGTTAAAGATCTTTCAAAAACAAGTCACTTTGCAATATGTGTCCATTTAGAGTGTCCTACCTATTCTGAGTTATCCCCTCTTGTATGGGCTGCCTCGGCTCCTCAGGTCGCTATAGCTACAGACCTGTTTGATCTATCATGATAGGCTGTCAGCACTGGTTGCTATAGCTACAGACCTGGCTTCTGCTGCAGCTTAGTAGTGAAACCAAGAAAATAGGACTGAGGTGAGATGAATCGGTGTAGAGACAACTCCTTTAAGGGCTCGTCCCCATGGAAAACCGACTGTCAATCTTTTACACTGACTTAAATAGAAAATCTGTTCAGTAGTTCACACTGCACGGTTTTTCCACCGGACATTTTTGTACACCGCAGGCATTTCTAAAAACTTACAACATGTTCATTCTTGTGCCCGGTTTTCGGGTAGAACCTGAAAATGTCAGTGTGAATGGGGACGCTTGAATCTGCAAACCACGGACAAAAGCTGCCCCCTTACGTGAAAAAACCTCCCACAAAATACCGGTTGGATAATCCGACCATTAATTTGTCATTGCTGTGTGAACACACCCTAAGTCTTAAGGTTATTTGGATCAATACTTGATATGTGCAGTGTGGTTTGTTTTTTTCCTTTAAAGCTATGTTCACATGGCTTATTTTGGGACGTATTTCACCCCGTATTTCGGTACATACTACGCGAAATACAGAGTGAGATACGTCCCAGTCATTACGGTAATCCGCAGTTCTCATACAGAACTATAGATTACTCTCCCTGCTCGCACAATACGGCGTGCGGGGAGAGAAGTGACATATCAATTATTCACAGTGTATACGTGCCGATAATAATGCATGTCTATGGGGCCGGCGGCCTACTGGCAACCCCCGCCCCACTCCCGCACACACGGCGTAATTGCAGGGCGAAATACGTCCATGATTAAGCGGTGTGAACATAGCCTTAAGTATTGTATTTTATATTTATCACTTTTTTTTTTTTCACTCTTTAACCCCTTTACGTTGCAGAATTTTTTTTTCCATGTTGAGTCCCCCCTCCTTCCCTATGTTCTTCTTCTTCATGTACATAGTATAAAGTCTTGTTTTCAGCAGTAAAAGATGTACTTTTTAGTGGTACCTTTGACCATACCATTTAATGTACTAGTAAACTCTAAAAAGTATTTGTATTGTGAAATGTGAAAACCATATGCGCCATTTTTTGGGGAATTTTTGTTTTTACAGAATTACTTGTTCAGTATAATTGTCATGCTGTATTCTGCAGGTCGGTATAATTCTGGTGATACTAAATTCTTATTTTTGGTTTGAAAAAATGTACTTTTCAAATTTGTGTTGCAGCGTCATTTTCTGTGATACATGCAACTTTTTGATTTCAATCGGAAACTTGGTGAATTGACTGGAGAAGGAAGTCCTTTTTTTGATATGCTTCCACCTCCTCTAAAGGGGTTGTCTCACTACATTAATTCATCTTACCTCAGTCCTATTTTCTTGGTTTCATTTTGAATTCAGGGGCGTGTTTACTGGCTACTATGAGGCTGCAGTAGAAGCCGGGTCTGTAGTTTATAGCAAACAGGGCCGGCAGCCTATCAGGAGAGATCAAACAGGTCTGTAGCTATAGCAACCTGAGGAGCTGATGCAGCCCATACAAGAGCGGATATCTCCGAATAGGTAGGACACGGTTAATGGACACATATTGAAAAGTGATTTGTTTTTGCAAGATCTTTAACATAAAAAAAATCCTTGTAGTGAGACAACCCCTTTAACTAAAAAGCAGTAATTAAGATGTGATGAAGGGGCTTCTTTAGTCTTTTTCAGTCCCCAAAGCTACATTTCACTACCCCTAGCTCTGTCTTCTCATCTAGTTACATTGTGCTGGAATCTGGTGTCAGTAATGGAATCACCCTCACTACAATCCATTTGGGACCTTTCCATCACTATCACAGGTCCATCTTTATGGTTTGTGCACATCATGTTCCACTGTCTGCCTGGTGGGTAGGTTTATGGTTTTTGAGCAGTGTAGTCTGTGAAAATCTATTAGACCAGGTTCACACCTGTGTTTTGCTTTTCCGTTTCTCTGATTAAAAAATGGAAGAGAGCAGTTGCCCATTATTCTTAATGGGTGTACATTGTCTTCAGTTTTCTTCATTGTGGCCCCCCCCCGGCCCCCTTCCATTTGGAAAAAAAGAACCCTAATGGAAAGGACCTTTCTGTGTGTGTGGTTGTTTGTTTGTTTTTTACATTGAAGTCAACTGAGAATAGATGGGTATATACTTTTTTCTTTTTACATCCAATTCACGGAACCATTACTTTTTATGGACATGTGCGGATGTGTTCTAGACATTGAAAAACAAGTTTCTAACTCAAAGTGATGCAAATAGTAGCAGAAATATCCATTTTTTTAGTTAGTCCATTTTTGCCTATAGATTAGTTTCATCCATTTTGAATGGAAAGCAAAACACAAGTATGAACCAGGCCGTAGTCGGTGGATCCATAGCGTGTAATGTAAATATAGACCAACCTACTCTTGTAGTTGCACCCAAAAACAAAGTGTCTGTAAAATGGGCATAAGACCGTTTCTGCGCACTGTTTGACAGATGGCCATGGATCACCAAAAAATGGGTGGGGCCTCACTGGAAAGCAGGTGTGGCTTTGCTGTGCCAAAATTCTGGCGTAAGAACTGGTCTAAAAGTAAGTTAATTCTAAAGTTGCACCAATTTATCAAGCAGCATGAGCCACTGTGATAAATGTGGTGCCTTTATTGAACAGTTGGAGTTGGTAAATGAGAGCCAGAGTGCTTACTTTTGTACGCAGATGGAAACCTTACGATTTGCACATATTAAATGTGAATTTTTTTTTTTTTTTTTTTGTAGAAACAAAACTAAAAAAGAAACTGAGCCCTCCTAGTTCAAAATAATTGATAACGGATGTCTATCCATTTCATGAATCTGTGTGTAAAAAAAAGAAATGGCCTGTTTGTATACATGCTATATATGTATCAGTTTAATTGTAATGTGAAAATTATTACTATTTTCAAAATTTCTTAAGCACATGTTACTTGCGTGTCTCTTGATCAATTGGTGAATTTCACACTTTAAAGCTCTATAGTCACCATAAAATGTTGGTCTTCACAACAGCAATACTTCAGGGCAGAGGGCTCCCTTGTAGAGGTGATTGGCAGCAGAAAGTTGTTTGTGTTGTGGTAAAAAGAGCAAAAAATGTGCTTTAAATAGTACTATGAAATAATGCTGTGAAATATTAGGTCTGTCTGGTTTTCATGTAGATAGGATTGAAGGTATAAGCTTTTGATCCTCGGAGCTGTAAGATTATGCTTAATAAGTAAATGCACGGTGTTTTTCCACTTACTATAAAAAGTCAAATATGTGGCTTCAGTTTGCAGTGGTTAGACCAAATCTGCATGTTTCATCCATTGCCTAGAATTAAATGTAAGTTTAAAAAGTTGAGACTTTTTTCAATCTTTAAATGTTTCTCGGATATCTCAAGTCCAGACTTTGACTAGACTTTTCTAATACTCTAACTTTATCTACGGACACTTTTGGACACTTGACCTTCTTGAGCAGATTGTTATTTAAACCTGATAGATGAGTGTTAGGCTATGTCTACAATGCATCGGACAAAAAATGGCTGAAAGTGGCGGTTTTTTTCGGTGCAGGACCGCAGTTTTTGTCACGTTTTCTTGGGGGTTTTTTTTTCACATTGTCCATACAATTGTATTGTATGGGAAGACGCTGAGAAAACTAAAAGCACCAGCGTATTATACAACGTGTTATATAATACACCGGCGGCAGAAGACGATCATAGAGAAAAACAAGCTGTGGAGACTACAGCTAGTCTTTCCTATTGTAGCCTATGGGGCCGCAGGAACGATCGTATTTTCAACGCTGTTAAAATCCTAAAAATACGATCGTAAAGCTATGCAGTATAGACACAGCCTAACATGTGTAGGAACTGCACATCTCATCCACACACTTTTTTTTATTAAATTTTTTTGGGGGTTTTGTCTTTCCTGTGCATGAAAATTGACCTCCAGTCCAGATTTTAAAATCCACAGCATATCCTTTGTCGGAATTTCACCCCTTCAGTGTGTCGGCTTAAAATTCATGGTAAATCTACATGTTTTCCTGTAGATTTATGGCATAAAGATATGGCAAATAAGCAGCAGAGACGTTCTTCCTGCAAAAAAATCTAAAATCTGCAGTTTTATTGTAAAAATGCTGTACATCTACAGCAAAATCCACTTGTCATAGTGGGTTTGACTGCCATATTATATCCAGTTGGGAAGCTAATGGCATCAAATTGACATGCCCCCGATTTAGATCACTTTCCCATGGTAGTATTCTACATCATTATTTGTAAGCTAAAACCAGAAGTAAAATATGAATTGAGAGAAACTAAAAATTTTATTTTTTGGGGGGGGTTTGGACCCAGTACTGGTTTTGCATTACAAATATCAATAATTAATGTGAAAATCTGCAGTATATTTAAATTTCTGTGACTTCATGCAAAAAAGTGAAGCTAGCAAAGGGGGCCTAACAAGTTCCCTTTTAGAGGGTTTATCAAACAATTCTTGGATGTCTTCTGAGTAATCTTTTCCTGTGCTGTAGTCTCCTGTCCTTACATTTAAGCAGCAGCATATCCTGTATGATAAAGGTTTCCCTTTTTCCATGTAAAACTACAAGCCCCAAGACAGTTTGCTGCACATTGGCTGTCTTCCACTTTCCTAACCTCAGTCTAGTCACATTCTTGTTTCCTCCTTTGCGTATGTTCACACGGCTTATTTTGCCATGTATTTGTGCACACATTTCGCTATGTATTGCGGTCCGCAATTACTGTAATTCATAGCTCTCCTAGAGATTACGCGTCTCCCCGCCTGTACAGTACAATCGTATTGTGCGTGCTGGGGGAGAATGGACTTACCAATTGTTAGCCGCTGAAGCCACCCCCGTGCTTTGGAACTACGCACTGATCGGCACGTGCTTCCAAAGCGCACAGCGTATTGCGGTACGTACTATACGCACCGCAATAAGTCGTGTGAACATACCCTTTGAGTTGAAAGCCTTGGGTGATGGGACAAAGTAGTGTCTCCCTCCCTTTCTCTCCACCCAATCAACCTTTTTGAAGCCACACTCCTTTGGTTACGTGACCTCCTGGGCACGACACAGAGCTCCTGATCTTTCTGTCAGGAAACCGATGTTGTAGAACTGCATGAAACCCACAGCAAATATAATGCAAGTACCTTACAAAAGTGCCTAGCTTTGGGGGGAGAGAGTGATTTTAAAACTTCTATTTTTTTTTTTTTTTTTTCATTGGTCAACTCCTTTTTTTATTCTTTTTTGTTTTTCTTTCTTCCCCTGCCAATGCCACTTATGGCAAATACCTTTTTAGGGTATGTTCACCTGGCGTTTTGAATAAATTTTTCGATCCAAAAATCGCTGCGTAAAACACATCCAACACGCACCCAAAGTGTGATGCGTTTTTGCTGCAGTAGAAACGCACCCTATAGTTTTAAATAGGGCGTCTGCTGCGTGAAATGGATCAAGAATTGACATGTCAATTCTTTGAACGAATCAGAAAGACTCATGTAAAACACGCATCAGCGACCAGATGTCTGAACGGCGATGCGTGTTTTACATTGAAACTAACGTACATCACACTGCACATTGTTAGATACGCGTTTGGGCCCGTTTTGTGTCCGAAAAAACGGAACCAAACACGCATCTAAAAAACGCTGTGGGAACATAACCTTATATGCTTTGGATAAATCAAAGTGGTCCAATAGGTTTTTATTCTATCTGACAACAAATATGTAGTTTTCAGAAAGAAATTTGCTAAATCAGTGTATGGTGCATTTTTATTTTTTTTGCAATATAAACTAATTTTTGGAGCAAAAGCAAAAATTTCCCGATATCTTCTATAATGAAACGTTGGCCTCGAATATACCTGTGCAGCTGACACTCTTCTTGCCTCTCCATAGCCTAATTCAAGCTATGTGTTTGATGGACAGGCCTATGTCAACTGATGACTGTGTATCTTAAAAATGAAACCTCGTTATAACTGTCCCACCTTGTCGGAGAAACAAGGTTCTGTTCGTTTGTGAGATAAAAGAAAAAATCACAGAAAAATGGGACATTATTTACTCAAAAACACAAGGCCATACTTTCAGCTCAATGGCTGAACTAGAGATTGAAAGGTAAAACAGGTGCCGTTAACTGAGCAGCAGCTCCCACACCCATCCACTAGGTGAAAGACTGAATGATAAATTGCACATTGGATAAGTGCCAGTTCACACCAGTATGCAAAAAAGCTACAGTATAATACATGGGGGAGACTGCTCAATTGCAAAAATACTGATAAGACAACCACTTAACAATATTTTTGAATTTTAGTCCCCCCCCCCTTGTATAATACTGTGGCTTTTCTGCATACTGGTGTGAACTGGTACTTAAACAATATGCAGTTTGTTATCATTCAGTTGTTCCTCTACTGGAGGGGTGTGTGAGCTTCTTCTCATTATCTGCACCTGTTTAACTTTTCCCAAGTATCACAGGGGCTTGTGTGCCTCCTACTGGGTTTAGTCTATTGTCCAGCCGTTGAGCTGTAAGTATGGTCCTGTATTTATGTAGTATGTGAGGTACTTGCTATTTAAGATGAACAGTTTTTCTTGGGATTGCTACCTGCCTTGACCGATATCTGTCCTTTGTTGCCATAACTGCCAGCCCTCACCTGTCCAGGCTCCGGTGTATCTGTCTTGGTACCCAACTTCAAAAACGCCAGACTTTCAGACTGTTGCTACTGCCTTAAAGGACCTTTTAAGGTGAAGACTATAAAGTTTCTTGGTCGCTAGCCCCTTACTGTAGCCCTCCCCAAATCCAGGCGTGCCACATATACACACTCCTATCCGAGGACCTTGACCATAACATCCGTGCATAACATGAAATGTATGTTCTTTCTTAGAACTAAATTGTCCTGCGAGGATACCACATTATTCGGGTGTTGTCAGCTTCTTTTGCTTCACCTTGTGACCTTCCCGCATGAATTTTTATCATTGTTTTCCATTTAGCATTTTGCCATAAAGCAATTTGTTGAAATGGGGACCAGTAGTTCGTTTAAGGTAGCATAGCTTACATTCTCTGCCTAAAAACTGGAGCCCACTGGAAAAAGGGCGGCGTTGAGTAAAGTATTTGGCAAGAGCTTCTGGTTTACATTCAACATGTGGCCTTAATGTTAACATTGTGGTAGGAAAATCTTAGACTTATCGAGAACATATCAAAAATCTGGTTATTTACACAGTTCCAAATGTGTCTTTATCCCTTTTCTGGGCTATTTCCGTCGACCGTCGGGATCACTTTTTGCCTTTGATCTCTGATATCCATCATTGGCTTCTGTCTTGAGTAATGCTTAATCTATTCAGTAATCAAGTGATGTATAAAGCAAATGGATAGTAGTCCAACTTCACCGTGCAGTTTCAGGAAATAATCAATGTCTATAGATTGTAACCTCACGGGCGGCTTGGAATGGAGAGCACTCTTTAGATGTGGTAGGATTTTTGCATCCCCTAGAGGAACTTGGTTCAGTGAGAAGTAACAATTCATTACGCTTTTTGTAACAAAAAAAAAATAAATCCAATGGAAATGATTTCATACTGAACATTTGTGACTTTGTATGGTTCCCCTTGGTTTGTTAGGGTGACTGGACTATGCTCCGGTTATTTACGGTCTTCTCTTATAGTAAATGACCTGACTATATCCTGATCTGTTTGGGTTGTAGACAATGCAGTTTGGTAAATGTATGGTCACATGGCACTGACAAAATACCGGTTGGACTCTGCTTAAAGTCTGTTGTTTTGGTCACCTTTGTATTTTATCATTGCGCTCATCCCTAGAGTTAGCATGAGGCGGTCTACAACCCACAGAAGTTGCTCAGGTAGTGCTCATCCAGGATGGCTCATCAATGTGAGCTGTAGTAAGAAGGTTAGCTGTGTCCAGTGTCCAGAGCATGGAGCAGATACCATAGACAGGCCAGTACACAAGGAGACATGGAGGAGGGCAACAACCCAGCAGCAGGACCGCTACCTCCCCCTTTGTGCAAGGAGGAAGAGGAGCAGCAGTGCCGGAGCCATGAAAAAATGACTTCCAGCAGGTCACTAATATCCATGTGTCTGCTCAAACTGTCAGAAACAGACTCCATGAGGGTGCAATGAGGGTCTGATGTCCACAAGTCGGTGTCTGGAGAACGTTCTGCTGCCTGCATCATCCTCCAGCATTACCGGTTTGGGCCGCATAGCCCTCCATGTGCTATCTAGAGATACCCATTAGGTACCGGGATGACATCCTCTGACCCATTGTGAGACCATAATGCAGCTACAGTGGGCCCTGGGTTCCTACTGATGCATGACAATGCTAGGCCTCATGAGGCTGAACTGTGCCAGTAGGTCCTGCATGATGAAGGCATTGATGTTATGGACTGGGGTGCCTGTTGCCCAAACCTGAATCCAATCTAGAACATCTGGTCTTGTCTTCCATCTACCAAAGCCTCGTTGCACCACAGACTGTCCAGGAGTTGACTGATGCTTTAATCCAGGTCTGGGAGGAGATCCCTCAGGAGTACATCTGCTGCCTCATCAGGAACAGGTCCAGGCGTTGTAGAGATGTCAAACAGACACGTAGAGGCCACTACTGAGCCTCATTTCCTTGTCTTGAGGCATTTCCACTGAAGTTGTATCCATCTGAAATTTTGATTTATTTTTTTTTTGATTTTGGGTATCATTAAAAATTCAGACTTTCATGGGCTATTAAGTTTTCATTGATCAGTGTTATGTTTTATTGTTCTCAATTCATTCCACTGTGTAATGACTAAAGAATTGCAAATAGAATCTTTTTCATTGAGATATCGGATGGGGCATTTTAGTGTTCCCCTATTAATTTGGGCAGTATGTTATATAGTTGAGTGTAGCACTGCAAACATGGCAAGCCTGGCCAGACCTAGTGTGTCACTAATAAATGAGCTTGACCTGTAGGAAGAACTACAGAATTGGGACATATAAAATGTTTGTGTGCAAATACATATACGATGGTGAATAATTGCAAAAAAGCATTCCAAATATTTTGTGAAGTCCAAAGGTTTAGGACTAAAATCCAATTAATTAAGATGTCTTTATATTCCTTATCAGAAGGCATTTCATTTTAAAGACTAAATAGAGTTGATTTTAGTATTATACCTTTGGAATTTGCCAAATATTTTTAATGCCCTTCATCGTAACTTTTTTGCAGTTTTCTCATTTGGGCCAACCTGTTGGTGATTGACAATCTCTTTAAACCGCATGGAGAGTACTAATGTATTCTAATGTTTTTAATGTTTGGTAGTGGTTTGTGTACTTTCTTCAGGCCTAGGATGACTCATCTTAGGTTGTGGGTGCCAAAACCGTGGCGTACACTGGAATATTCCTGGTATGTTTCCTTAACGGTTACATTCCCAATGTTTGCCAGTTTAAGGTGGTCTTTCATTCCCACTGTGCACTGTTGCTTGATTGTTGGTAGGGGTGGAGGAACAGGAGAGGCCCCTAAATCGTACAGTCTGTGGCTACATATTTAGGGAAAACCACTTCTATTTGGGTACAGCTGGCTTGGAATGTTTCAGTCTTGGTGGCTTTCTTTTTTTATTTTTTATTATTATTATTATTATTATTATTTTTATTTTTTACATTTCTGAAATAGATGTTTGACCAGATGTTCAGAGAATACCTATACTAGTTATGGTACCTAAGAATGCAGTGTTTCAGGGTGCGTGGTTCTGTTTGTGTGTGTGTGTGTGGTTTTGGTTTTTTTTTTTTTTTTTTTTTTCATGTGTGTATATGTGTGTGTATGTATGTATGTATGTGTATATATATATATATATATATATATATATATATAATTTTTCATTCATGCAGATGTTTTATGTGATTTTTCTAATAGTTCTAGTGGAACTAGACCTTTTTCTGATTAAGTCTTGGTAGGTGACATTGTAACATTATTACTAGTTTGTTGTACATGAAAAGGGAGAACCAGTAGTTTATCTACTCTGTTTCCCTGAAAATAAAACCGTGTCTTATATTAATTTTTGCTCCTAGAGATGAGCTAAGACTTATTTTTAGGGGATGTTTTTTTTTTTTCTATGAACAAATATTCACATTTATTGTTGAACAAAGCATCAACATCTATTAATACACTGTAGTGATTTCATCTCAAACATCAGCAGAAGCAGCCAAACTCTGTACTGCATCAAAAAAATGCACCAGGTCTTATTTTCGGGGGTGTCTTATTTTCGGGGAAACGGGGTAGTATAGAAGTTTTTTCAGTGGTGTAGATCTTCCCCTCTGAAGAATACATAGGAAGCCTAGAAATCTGATCCCAATAGCTTTCGTTTTCCTCTAGCTGAAGTGGAATGCCTTGAGTCAATTTCAGATTTTTGAGGTGGGGGAAATGTGAGGAAACTTCTGGTTTCCTGTGCAGCAGCTTGTCCATCTGCATAGGCTTCTCACATCACTTCCTGGTGGAGAGTAGAGATGGAGTCTGTTTTATCCTAAGAATTACATGGTCATGATGTTGATGCCCCATAGATACTTGTGTTCAGGAGTTCTTCCAAAGAGAGAGCATTCTGAAAAAACGTATCGTGGTGCCCCTAAATATTTAAGTGCACCCTTATTTAATAGACCAACATTTAGTTGGGGTTTTGCAGTCTTTGAACACTTAAATTGGGCTTATTGACACCCTATTTTACTTGGCTTATATGGACAGGTAATATTCACTTAAAAGGAACCGGTCACATTGAACATGCTTTGTGAACAGCAGGCCGCATTTTACCGTATATAAAGCAGGAGAAGCTGAGCAACTGACACATAATTTTTGTTTGAAAAAAATTCAGTAGAACTTGTAATTTATCCACTTAATGTGCTTCTTAAGGTCACAGCCATTTTGTTTGTTTTTTCCTCCGCCTTCCAAGAGCCATTACTTGTTTTATTTTTCTGTCTAAGTAGCTATAGGAGGGCTTGTCTGTTGAAGGACAAGATGTACTTTTTAATGGTGCCATTGCCCATAATTTATAATGTATTGGGGAACACCCAAAAATTCTATGGTGGAAAATGGGTAAAAAACGTCCACATTACGATTATAAATGATGCGTTTTGTGTATTCTGCAGGTCGCTACGATTCCAATTTTTATTTTGTTATATGTAAAATGGCAAGAGGGGGTAATTCTGAAGGTTTAAATTATTATTATTTTTTTTTTTATATACTTTAGTACTCCGTATGACTAGAGGGCGCGATCGCTTGTCCTGTATACAACAGTACTATTGTACTGCTATATATAACTTTTATTCATTTCCTAGTGTCATAGATGTACATACATGGCAGCTACAGAAGCCTGCACTGTTCCTCATTCTTTTAGATGCTGCAGCTGTGATTTGCCGCAGTATCTAAAGCAGGGATCGGAGCTGATTAACAGCCGCTGCTCAGTGCATGAGCCTGTTCTATACACACTTCATGCCATTTGGACGTTCAGGAACATTCAAATGTATGTGGGGGTTAATAAAGGTCAACTCCTTAGGCCATGTTCACACGGCTTAAAATGGGCCGTATTTCGGTCCATAATTACGTGCCGAAGTGCGCCAATTACGGGCCGAAAACGGCCCATTCATCACAGTTCTCATAGAGAACTATGGATTACGTCTCCTCTCCCCGCCCGGCGAAGCCGCTGGGCGGGGAGATAATTGACATGTCACTTTTTAGCGGCGTATACGCGCCGCTAGTAATGATAGTCTATGGGCCGGCGAAGTGCCGGCCCCCTGCTTACTCCCCCGCTCCCGCCCCGCCCCCGTCCACACGGCGTAATTGCGGGGGCGAAATTACGTCCCGCAATTAAGCCGAGTGAACATGGCCTTAAGCACCAGGCCTGAGAAGGCCTTAAGGACCAGGTACATATTTTTAGTTTTTGTCTCCCTGCATTTTAACAGTCGTAACTTTAAAAAATAAAGTTACGCAGCAATATGAAGAGACTTGTGTTATGCAGAAGTTGTATTTTGGGGGTGCAAAGCTTAAGTTTACAAGTTAAATTTACTGTGAATTTTTTTCATACCATTCACATTTCACACAAACCTGTTTGGATTAATTCCATAGGTTATTATGGTCGGGTACATAGCTAATGTGAAGGGGGAGGAGGGGTTTGCATATGCACAATACTTTTATGACATTTTATATTTTTTGTACACTTTTTTTAAAAAAATAGTTGTTTTAAATTCCATTAAGGAATAAATATTTTATACTTGTTTTTACGCTTTAATAATGTTTTAGGATATTCACGTATGCTGATACATTACCTTTTATGTCATAGTGACACAGACAGCAGTCAGGGCAGCACACAGTGTGCCCTGACCGCAGGCTTGCTATACAGACATCCCTAGGGCTTTATACGCGGCAAAATGCATTTCACAATTACGGTAATTCATAGCTCTCATAGAGAGCTATGAATTACGCGTCGTCTCCCCGGGCGTACAGTACGATCGTATTGTACACCTGGGGAGAGAAGTGACATGTCAATTGTTCGCCCGGCTTACGTGTCGCTGACAATGCATGATCAGCGCGTGCTTCCAAAACACCCGGCGTATTGCGGCGCGTACAGTATGTGCCCCAATACGCAGTGTGAACATACCCTAAGGCAGAGGTTCCCAACCCTAGTCCTCAAGGCACACCAACAGGTCATGTTTTATGGCTTTGCTTAGCCTTGCACAGGTGAAGTCAGTATTGTGAGTGCAGTGTGTGGGAGATCCTGAAAACATGACCTGTTGGTGTGCCTTGAGGACTGGAGTTGGGGAACACTGCCCTAAGGCATTGTGATGGAGCAGGGGAATCCCTTTTGATTGTACAGCAGCAAACAAAAGGTTAAAGGGGTTGTCTCATTACATGGATTCATCTTGTCTCAGTCCTGTTTTCTCAGTTTCATGTTTGAATTCAGGGGCGTGTTTACTGGCTTCTACTAGGCTGCAGTGATGAGCTGCTGAGGACACCAGGTCTGTAGCTATGGCGACCAGTGCTGGCAGCCTGTCGGGAGAGATCGAACAGGTCTGTAGCTATAGCAACCAGTGCTGGCAGCCTATACAAGAGGTAGGACACTGTTAATGGACATATGTTGCAAAGTAACTTGTTTCTGCACGATCTTTAACGTAAAAAGCAATCCTTGTAGTGAGACAACCCCTTTAAGCGCCGGGGATCAGAGGTCTCCTCCGTTCCCTGATGTATACAGAGACTGCTCTAGGAACAAAACTGTTAACTACAGCTCCATTCCTAGCACAGTCTGCAGTGCTGTCTTTTGTTGTTGCTGCAGACCGATGACCTGAGCTGCCTGGTGTCAAAAGTAGTCCCAGTCATTAAGGGGCTATAGAGTCCAGTGGGTAGTCTTACCCGTGTTTGTCAGTCTTCTTGGTATGGCTGTCAACTACTGATCAGACCGCACACTCCTTAACTCAAATTACATTCAACATTGTACTTCTATTTAAGGTCTGCTCACGTCCTTCTGTTCTATAGCATGCTGCCCGCAGATCAGATGGTATGATCATTGTGACAGCTTCCCTTTAACAGGCAGTGGAAATCTCAAAAACAACCCAGCAGAATCTGTGCACTTATTCAGTTAGGCTATGTTCACACGGCTTATTTGCGGGACGTGGGGCAGGAGCGGGGGGCCGACACCTCGCCGGCCCATAGACTTTCATTATCAGCGGGGGTTTATCCCTGGTAATTCACATGTCACTTATCTCCCCCGCGGCGGTTTCCGCCGAGCAGGAGAGGAGACGTAATCCATAGTTCCTATGAGAACTGTGCATTACCGTAATGAAGGGGGCGTATTCAGCCGAAATTTGCCATTACGCGTAAATTACGGACTGAAATTTAGGGCCATTTTAAGCCGTGTGAACATGGCCTAAGAGGCAACAGCGTTTATGACGTTTTACAGCAAATAATGAGTCTGTCCCAGGCAGTTATGGAGATTGCAGTTCTCTTTGCAGAAATGGTAATTTTCCAGCCTTTTTATAGGCTAGTTGTAGTGATTCACCTGTGAAGATGGCCGTTCCATTAGGACCTCCATGTAGCGGGTTTACGTAACAAATCTTGGCAGGGGACCATGCGGATTTACTAAAATATTTAACATCTACTCAGGACGCTATAGTTTCCATTGACTGGGGGGGGGGGGGGTATTCCTTCTGGCTGTAAGGTGTAGACTTGACACATGATCCTATGAAATGTCAAGTCTGCCTATACACAGGGGCTTCCTCTGTTTGCTCTTCTCAGTTGTTAGCGTCTGTTTGCTGTTAACGTCTCCTTGTGCTGCCACATCACTCTTCAAGGTATTAGAGTCCATATTTACTAAACAGTCTGGTTGGAGGTGTATAGGGTTGGCTTTACCTGTTCCCCTCCTGCCGGTGACTCTTCTTTCATGGCTCTAAAAATAGATGACTTAAATGATTCATTATTGATAAGGAAAGCGGAATCTGAAGGCTGAGAACTTTCCTTACCTTTCTTAGTTGTAACGCCTTCTAGTTTTTACATAGTAGGCTTAAGCGACAAAATTGTTCCCATGTGGTTTTTTTTTCTTTTTTCGAACCATAAGCAGGTTCAAATGATCAAAACTATTGTCCACAATCTAAAAATAACACAAGCTTTTATGCAATTTGTTTTTTTTCCCCAGTGTAAAAATACTGAAAATGCTTTTTTACTGCTACCATTGAACATGGTGTTTATGATGGGGGGGGGGAAATATTGCAATGATGAGCGCAAGCTAGTTCTAGGCAACCAAAAGCGCCTAAACCAGGGGTGTCAAACTGCGGCCCTCCAGCTGTTGGGAAACTACAACTCCCATCATGCCCACTGTTAGAGATTCTATAAATGCATGATGGGAGTTGTAGTTTCCCAACAGCTGGAGGGCCGCAGTTTGACACCTGTGGCCTAAACCTTAATGAAGATGATTTACATCTCCTATATACTGAAAGTATGTGCTGTTGTACTGGGGGCTGTTGATGATAAGTCTTTGGCATTACCTAGAAAGAAACGAGATAAGATGAAACTTTATTTTATTCACATACTTCCAGATTCAACCACTTCTTATTTTCGATAAATTTAAGCCTTGCAAAAAGAAGGATTTCGGTTGTGCCTCAAGCCAGTCATCCGTAGCAGCCATGGCATCAGAAATGGTGTGAAATTTGGTACCCTTGAGGTATTTTTTCAGGTTTGGAAATAGATGATATTCGATAGGGAGCTAGATCTGGTTAATAAGGTGGGTGCACACTGCACTACAATAGAAAATATGCTACATAGCAGGGCTGTGGAGTCGGCAAGTCGACTCCAATTTCCCAAACCTCTGACTCCTGACTCCCTCGTACATGGCGCATGTTTAAGTAATAACGTTACTGTAGTAAAATGGTAACATCAGGCTGTTATCACCTTATGATTAAATAATCAAGCTATTTTAGGTAGAACAGACACTGACAAGCAAAAGGGTTAACATGTTTTTATCTTTTGAACCTTGTGGGGGAGAGTTGAAGAAAAAGCTGTATTTGTATCCAAGTCCGTCGCACCAACATTGGGAATGTGTAGAAGAGACCTGGGATCAGATTTTGGTCAAGACCTGCTTGAATCTGATCCAGAGCCCAGAAGGATTCAGGCAGTCCTGAAAACCAAAGGTGGATTTCCCAAATACTAACAAAATAATAAAAATTAACACTTTTTGATTTTTAGGAGCAAAACTATAACTAAGATGCTAAATACTTGCAAGTCAAATTTATGTATAAGATCGGTAAGATGACTGTAAATGAAATGACAGTAGTCTCATGTGAAAAGCTGTAGTGGATGGTGAGATATGGAGCCTGAAAGTCACAAGTTCAAACCATTGTTACCCTTTTGCTTGTCAGTGTAAAATATATTTATTGGACATGACTTTAGAACACAAAAAAAATTGTAAATATGCAAAAAACTGCAGGAACATTTGTGGAGTCTCTGAATTTGTTCTGAGAAATAGTTTGCCTCCATCAAGATCCTGCATACATGACCTCCCGTCTGATCTCATTATTTCCAGGCTAGAGAACGGCCTCTCTACACTAACTTGGGTTGGGGGCAAAACGATAACCACAGTGGTAACAGCTCTAACAATGTCGGGGTATAAGGAATTGCCTCAGCCACAGTCCGTTTTGATGAATGGTTAAACCCTTCTACTTCTTTGAAAGCAGGTGAAAAATTTTGCTGAAATCTGTTTGCCATGAGAGCAGAATCTTTTCCCTGGGGCAGCGCTTTGCCTGCTCCATGTAATCAATTACACTCCTCATGTGATAAGGCTGAAGATATGGGAGCAGTAGCACTGGCCGGACCCTATTCCTCTTGCTCTTTGCATTGAACTAACTGGACCAACTTATTATATATTTTAGGAGTCGGTCCCTTTTATGACGACTCCGACTCCTGCAAGATAGCCACTGACTCAGACTCCACAGCCCTGCTACATAGGGCTTTTACAACAAATCACAGCAAAATATAACCCTAATTAAAATATACCTTTTAATAGATATGCATTATTTTTTTTATTTTGATGCATATCTATTAAAAGGTATATTTTAATTAGGGTTATATTTTGCTGGAATAAGGTGGGTGGTCAACCAGCTGGAAGCCTAGTTCTACCAGTTTTGCCGTTGTCGCTTGTGCAGTGTGAGCGGAGGCGTTGTCTTGCAGGAACAAGATTCCTTTGGACAGCTTGCTGCACCTTTTGGCCTTCAGTTGGTCCAAAAATTCAATGTAATACCTTGCTGGAACCATTTTGAAGGTAGTCAGTCCACTAGCAGCACGCCCTCCTTATCCCAGAACATAGACACCATCACCCTAGTGGCTGATTTTTGCACCCTGAACTTCTTTGGATGAGGAGAACCACTGTACCTCTACTCTTTTGACTGGTCCTTGGTTTCCGGGTCATCCAGGTCTCATCCATAGTGATCAGTCCATCCAGGAAGTTCTTATCCGTCTGGAAACGCTGACAAATAGACCGGGAAGTTTTCACTCGCATGCTTTTCTGATCTACTGTCAAACATTTGGGGATCCATTTTGCAGAAGCTTCTTCATGTTCAAATGTTCATGGATAATGACCAAAACACGTTCACGAGAAATCCCCATGATGTCTGCTATTCCTTTAGATGAAATTCTCTGATTCTCCAGTACGAGGTTGTGCACAGCATCGGCGATCTCCGGAACAACAACCACTCTCGGTCGTCCAGGACGTTCTTCATCATTGGTGCTGATGTGGCCCGTCTTTTAAATTTGGCAAGCCAGTTGATTATCCGACCGGTATTTGCTCTGTTTTGCGACCTTCACTCGGCGGTAGGGGGACAGCTTTTCTCTGCTGTTTGCGGAGAAAAGCCATCCCCCTTTAAATAGAAATGTTCATATTCCGCCCGAAAACCGGACGGAAGAATGAACATGTTCTATTTTTCCATAGAGGTCCGTGATAAAGTTTTACAGACCGTTTTCAAAACCGAAAACCGTCCAAAAACCCGTGAAGTGGGGAGAAGGCCTTAAGCATCAGGGAATCAGGAAATCCGAGTTGAAACCACCAAGATTGCTCACTATGCATGTCTAGGGGATAGATCTGTCCATCAATATAGCCAATTCCTGCTATGACTGTATTGGATTCCCCAAACCTACCCAGTGTTCCATATAGTGGGTTCTCAGGCTCAAAGAAATGAAGTTCAGTTGGGTGGTACCAAGGACTGACTGAACCACAGGTGTCAGGCCATGTCTACACTGCAGTGGACAAATAAAACGACCTGAAAACTAAATACTAAAAACGTTAATAAAACTGAGTTTTTCTGTCCATTGCCTGCCAAAAGCTGCTGAAAATAAATGGCCGTTTTTGCCGCGATTAACCTCTTTTGATGCGTTTTTTGCTCGTCTTAAAGTCTGTTTTTTAAGTAATACATAAATTAAGCTCTAATAGAGTTCTCACTTATGTTGCTCAAAATACTTTTCTTAAGGATTTTGGTGCTAAAATCTTTTTTTTTTTTATTTTTTTTTTATGGATTTTGACGCCAATAAATTTCTCTGTAAAATCTGTAAAAAAAAAAAAAAAAAACTTTAGCACCAAAATCCGTAAAGAAGAGGATTTTAGCGCCAAAATCTATAAAAAGAAAAGGATTCTAGTGCCAAAATCGGTTTTAAAAAAGAAATCGTCACAAGCGCAATAACTTTTAGCGAACTAATTGTGAATTGCACAAAAAAGTTAGCGACAAGAGTGATTACTTGAATAAGAATGGTACGAATAAGGACACTCGGAGACTTGTCTGTAGAATTAATAAGGTATAACTTGTGGTAACACCCACTATAGGTGGGACTTTCATCTCCTGGGTGGGTTTTCAATGAAAAACCACGACAAAAAACGCTGCAAAAATGCGCCATAAAACGTCAACCGCTTTGCATAGACACCAATAGTAAATTTTCCGCCCTGCTCTGGTGTTTTTCGAACATGTTGCAAAAGACGACCAGTAAAAATAAATGAGCAGAAAAAAAGAAGCTCGGTGGAGACAGCAGGAGGATTTTACAATAGTCTATGGGAAATGATTACAGTCGTGTTTTTTTTTTTGTTTTTTTTTCCTCAGCGTTTTTAGAAAACGAAAAACACTGAAAAAACTGAGCTTTTTCTGAGCAGTGGAGACATAGCCACAATAGCACAGCAAAAGCGGCTTACGTAGTTGTCTTACCGTATCCCGGGAATTCTAGAAAGCGTCTGCCCTGTTCCACCTTACCGACTAAATAATTCAAATAATGTGCTTCCAGTTCCAGACCACCAATACAAATAGTGCTCCTTTTAATAGTTCCTTAATGCACCATACCTGATGTGTCTGTGTGTTTTCACAGTTCCTCAGGGGTACTATGGACTCCTGTTAATTGCCAGATGACAGAAGGATAGAGATGATCCACCATTAGATGCTGTGTGCCCCTTTCCATAGGTATGGTGATTTTTAGGTAAGCTCTCCTGCACTCAAGGTCAGTGCACTTAGAAGGGCTGGAAATAGTGAGCTGATATGCTTATCTCTGCTACAGAACCACCCAAAGCAGAGCAAGGAAACGTGCATCTAGAACTGATTGTGGCTCTGCAACTCCATGGTGAGACATCCCCTTTAAAATCTTTGATCCATTAATACTTGGCGCTGCAGATCCTCAAAGTCCTGTAAGTTATATTCTGGGTCCTCTAGGATTGCACATGTTTTTCCAGTACATACCACAGCAGTGACATTAGACTTAGATCTGGGAAATTTCTAGGCTCCAACACCTTGAATAATTTTGTCATGTTCCTTAAAATATTTCTCAACAATTTTTGCGTTGTGGCAGGAAGCACTGGGTGAATGAAAGAGGCCACTGCCATTAGGGCATACCTTTGTCACAAAGGGGTGTACTTGGTCTGCCATTGTTTTAGGTAGAGGGTACATGTCTGTGGAAAATCTCCATGAATATCTGCTTTCCTGGCATAACATTGCCTAGTATATCCCACTGGGGCTGGCTTGTCTTCTATCCGTAGTGCATCCTGGTGTCAGATGCGCCTGCACCCAGTTATCATTGTAGGCCTTTTTGGTAGTGAACATGGTTTTACAGCTGGGAAACCCCATACACTGCAATGTTGTAGGTATTCTTACACCTGTCTGTCATAGCCAGAGATTTTGCTACTACTGTAGCATTGGACCAGACGTGTTTACCCCCTTGGTGGTTCCCCCTGCTTTTCCTTTCTTGGACCCCTAAATACAGAGAACACCCCATAAGACATGCCATTTTAAAAATAACCTGACCCAATCCTCAATTTTTGACCTTTACCAGAGCTGTTTGGATCCCTATGCTGCGTTAACACACCAAATTCCAAATACAGGTGGGATTCTTAATTCGAGTACAATTTTTTGAACATTATTTTACACTTTTTTTTTTTTTTTTTTTTTTATGATTTTTGGATTTAGGCCAATCAATTAAAGGGAATGGTACAATAATCTGCCATTTTGTGAGTGAAATATGGCAGAAAAATGAACATGTTCCAAGTTATTTGCAAAACGTTTGCTTTTTTGAGATCCAACTGCATAAAATCTGAGTCTGAGGATAGTTCATATTTGGTTTTTCACTGTTTTCAAAATCCCAAAACCAACTCGTTGCTGTGAAGGCATACTCTTAGGGCTTGTCCCCACGGCACCGGTTTGCGGCCGGTTTTTCAGACGGTTTGTGGTTTTTGCAAAACTGTCTGAAAAACGGCCCGCAAACTTTTACATGGGGCGCTAAGGAAAACCTGTGCAGCAGTCCCCACTGTACGGGTTTTCCGCCTGGCGGTTTTTCAGACCGCTGGCCGCCCGAAAAACATTCTACAAGCACATTCTTCCGTCCGGTTTTCAGACGGAATATGTGCAAGTGTATGTGAAGGGGGAGGGCTAATCGCAGAGAAAAACATAGAACATGTTCATACCTGCGACCAGTTTTCGGGTGGAATATGAACATGTCTATGTGAAGAGGGAGGGCTTTTCTCCGCTAACCGCGGAGAAAAGCCTGCGGCCGTGTAGCCCCTTGGGCCATGTTCACACGGCTTAAAACTGGACGTATTTCAGTCCGTAATTACGCGCCGGAGTGCGCAAATTGCGGCTGAAATACGTCCCGGTCATTACGGTAATCCACAGTTCTCATAGAGAACTATGGATTACGTCTCCTCTCCCTGCTCGGCGAATACACCGATGGGGGAGATAAGTGACATGTGAATTACCAGCGGCGTATAATGCAAGTCTATGGGCCGGCGAGGTGCCGGCCACACGGCGTAATTGCGGGGCCTAATTACGCCCTGCATTTAAGCCGTGTGAACCTAGCCTTAGCCCCGTTCACACGGCTTGTTCTGCGCGGGGATTGGCGCCGTACTCCGCGCCGGATTTGTGCTTCAGTACGGCGCCAATCCGCGGCAGCAATTACGGTAATCCACTGCTCTCTAGAGAACAGTGGATTCCGTCGCTCCTCCCCGCTCGGCGAATCCGCCGCGGGGGAGAAAGTGACATGCACATTATTTACGGCGCGGACGCGCCGGGTAAACAATGCATTGTCTAGGGGGCCCGGGAGGGGCGCCCCCGCCGCGCTCCGGGCCCCGTCCCGCCCTTATTCACGGCGGATTTGTGCGCTCAATACGGCGCACAAATCTGTTGGGAATAAGCCGTGTGAACACGGCCTTAGGGTGCTTTCACACAGCGCAGTTTTAACTGGGCTCCAATTATTTGCCATGATTACCAGCAAGCTTTTTGCACTTCTCTAAACTGTTTGGAAAGGGAGTAATCGGTGTGTCTGTATCCACAAGACTTCACAGTAACTGATTACCTACTTGAAACACCTTCTGAACAATTTAGACAACAGAAAGCAGCTTGCTGCTAATAAATGCAGTTTAATTGGAGTGCACCAAAACTGCGCTGTGTGAAAGCACCTTTAAAGTTTTTATGAACCGGCTCGTAAATGAATTTTCAGCTCAACATGGTATGATGTGTAAACCCATTGCCCTGAGCAGTTATTTTGATGAGTTTTGATAACCATCTACCCTCCATCTAGCTGTTTTGAGAATGAACAATGTAGGTAAGTTGCCCCGGCTGAAAAGCTGCCAAGCCATATTTTAGTTCAAGTAGTTTGGGACATGGAGTTGGAGGCTCAGAATAGTGGCTAATAAGCTTTTCTGGCATATTGCTAGGGTTTGCCTCTGGGCAGCACATCTTGGGAAAGTCTCTGGAGAGGTTGCTGGGCATACATGCTCTCTCTATGGACATGTATTCATATCAGTGGGAGTTCTGAATATAGCCAGGAACTCTCATAGAACAGAGTGTTGCGCATGTGTGGCCACCTCTGTATGCTGCCCCGAAAGTTTCGGGGGCCTGTTAAAATTTGTGCAGCTCAAAGTAGGAACCCACACCTATCGGATGTTTTATGGCCTAACCAATTGATATGCCATAAATGCCTGATGGCGGAAAAGCCCTTTAAGACTCTGTAGCATTGCACGGGTCAGCTGTCACTATCTTGTGTTGGAACAGTTTGCTTGTAAAACATAAGCAGTGTATTCTCTGCAGTCATATTGATTTACTGCAGGTATTAATAGCCGTTAAGTCACTAATTATATGTTTCAGCTCCTCATCTTGAGTAATGTCACCTCATTAAAGCTGCCCAAGTGCTAATGTATGCCTCTTCCAGCATTGCTTATTATCAAGATGTGCTCCAGCCCATGTGTGCGCCCTCATGCTCTGTCCTGCCACATCAGGTATGTAACAGAAGTGGGCTATAAGGCTATGTTCACACGGCTTAATTGCGGGACGTAATTTCGCCCCGCAATTACGCCGTGTGGAGGGGGGCGGGGCGGGAGCGGGGGTGTACGCCGGGGGGCCGGCACTTCGCCGGCCCATTGACTATCACTGCTAGCGGCGCGTATACGCCGCTAGAAAGTGACAGGTGAATTATCTCCCCGCCCGGCGGATTCGCCGGGCGGGGAGAGGAGACGTAATCCATAGTTCTCTATGAGAACTGTGAATTACCGTAATGAATGGGACGTTTCCGGCCCGTAATTGACGCACTTCGGCGCGTAATTACGGACCGAAATACGGCCCATTTTAAGCCGTGTGAACATAGCCTAAGAACTCGTTTCCCTGTGGGAAGCTGCGAAACGAAGATCTCCAGCAAACCTCCAAAAGACAAAGAGGTCTGGACTGTGTCTGGCTCCGTCTGAATATTCACTTTGTTTTCATTTAGATAAACTGTTCTATTTTGGTCTGTGAAAAGGAAATGTCTTGATTTGGTTGCAGACTTGGAGCGCAGAATTAAATTTGCAGCTCTTTCTCCGCAGCAGTTTCAATCTTACTGTAAAAGTGAGGAAATAGAGATCTAATTTCGAGACAAAGTAGACTTTGGCTTTTCTGCGTTGTTGATTATCGGGTTATATATGTCCCTGTAAGACTATGGGCCACATGTATGAAACTGTAACCTATAGGCAAAAGAGTGAGTTTTAGACCTAAACAGGTCCATACATGTGGCCCTAAGTCTACACCGCTTGTGTTAAAATACTGTCGAAAATCCAACAGCATTTTAAAGGGGTTTTGCCACAATCTCATTTCATACCTTCTGCATCCAGCTGTGTGTGCTCAGAAGGGGGCGTGTGTGATTTGTTTGAATTGAAGATCATGTGACCCAGCAGGATGACATCACCATACCTTACCTCTCTCTGTAGTCAAAGGTCTGTTTATGTAAAGCATTGTGAGTAGCTAAGAGGTAAAGTTTTTGCCTCCAGGCACAAGGGTCCTTGGTGCAAATCCCTGCAGGAACCAAACCTCTGTTTGTTCTCTTTATCAATGCACAGACCTCCATTGAGGTTTCTTTTTTATTTATTTGCACTGTTTGACTAATTACTAAGGCGCACAGAGGACGTGAGTAGAATGACAGCACCTAGGACTCAACACTCAGTAGCTGCCTGAGAGGGGAGGTGATGTCTGGCCAGGACTGAGGAGCTCTCAGCCCTGGTCGTATCCCCTGGAGACGAGCTGTAAACAATGGATCACTAAAGAAGCAGCTAAATAAAAAACGGTGCAGAATTTTTAATTATAATGAATGGTGAAAATGTTTATTTCATTTGCAAACTTCCCACATCAATTTTACTTTGTGGCAAAACCCCTTTAACATTGCAGTACCGCGGTCGGCTGTCAGAATGCCCACCGGCCCAGTCCATTGACTGTACAGGAATCCGGCAGAAGATACAG
Organism: Phyllomedusa bahiana; assembly: GCA_025379985.1. Classification (NCBI taxonomy): domain Eukaryota; kingdom Metazoa; phylum Chordata; class Amphibia; order Anura; family Hylidae; genus Phyllomedusa; species Phyllomedusa bahiana. Next base: position 80,384 of record JAODAL010007537.1, on the reverse strand, counting down.
CTTCTTTTAAATCCAGCGGATTTTAAAACGGACTGGAAAAAATCGGTGCTGTGTAGACTACTGCTCGGATTATCTATTGCAGTCTATGGGGCACTGGTTACAGTCAGATTTTTGGCGGATTCTAAATACGGAGTCCAACCAACTAGAGCTTGGTCTACACAGCACAGGATTCTATTCGGGTTTTCAGCAGATTCCGTCTTTAGAATCCACCAGAATTTTGCCAGCACTATGTGTTGAATAGCCAGCAATAAAAAGAATGCGTTCTGTGGTCCACACAACACAGATTTTTTACGATTGGTTTTAAAATCCGGTGGATTTTAAAACACGTCAGATAATCTGCCCAGATTTTCGTAACGGGGCCAACGGCAAATCTTTAAAACGGACCACAATTTTAGCGCAAATCTGCACCAGCAATGTTGGGCTATGTCTCCACAGCACATAAAAATGGCCGGTTTTTTTCCAGCATTTTTCCTTTTCTAAAAAGAGGTCCCATAGACTTTAACAGTAAAAACATTCTGTTGTCAGCTTGTTTTTGCTGCTGGTCGTTTTTTTTAAAAATGTTGCAAAAAACGACTGAGCAGGTCAGCAGATCTACTACTTGAGTCTATGTAAAGCGGCCGACTTTTTTTTTTTTTTGGGCAGCTTTTTGCAGAAATCCATAGCAAATCTAATGCTGTGCATTTCTGCAAAAAAACGCATCAAAAACGGCCATTTTTTTCAGTAGCTTTTGACAGGCAGTGGATATGAACGTGTTTTAAGATTTGGTTTTCAGTCCACTGCCGTGTAGACATAGCCTTAAAATTCCGTCGGATTTTGGCCGGCATTTTAACATATACTGTGCAGACTTAGACTAAGGTTTTCCATGTGTTAACACAGAATTTGCAGCACATCCTATTGTCTGCTGAGTCACTGCCTCCCCCCCACCTTCTGGATGTTAAAGATTAGCCATTCCCGCTGTCATATATGAAGATGTTCTGCTGGGTCCAAGTACACCACTTGATAATGCGTCCGATTATGGCCATACCATAAACTCCCATAAAGATAAAATAATAGAACTATGTTCACCACCTGGTCCTACTTCCTGGTGCCCGACAGCTCTAGTTTCTATGAACTTTGAGTGCTTTTTCCTTACATGGTATGTTTTTCTGTGCTAGATAGGGCTTGGTGGTGGTCTGCTGTCCATGGTGTGCACCCAACAGCTGCACCTGTGCCCCACAAATAAACCTGCTATTTCAGGCTGGAGTAATGGCTTCTACCTACTAGTGCTGTTCTATGTTTATGGAACAGGAAAAAAAAAGCCCTGGTTGGACAATGCACTCCTGCTGACCACAGGTTTTCTGCCTTTAAATGCCTCAGGCCCATGACCTGTACAACTCCGAGGTTGTAAGGAGCTAAAATAAGAACTAAAATATGGTACCCATATTCCGCAAGGCCTTCCCAGGCTCTCACAGGGGAGCAGAGGACGCCTCCAGTAAGCCCCTGGGGCTACTTTTCAGTGAAGAAGGCAGAGGGCACGAGTCAGAGACCTATAGTAGTTGTAGGGTAGGCCCCAAGGCTCAACTGCACTGGTGGGCTCCAGTCCAACACTGGGCCCTACTGTAAGTGTATGGTGCAAAACTGATTTTGCTGCTAGTTCTGCAGGGATATCATGTTATCCATACAAGTATTGACTTAGGGTATGTTCACACGGCGTAATTGCGGCACGCATTTCGTCATGTATTTGCACTTTAATACGGGCGAGATGCAATTACGATAATTCATAGCTCTCATAGAGGGCTATGAATTACGTCTCATCTCCCCCGGCGTACAATACAATCCTATTGTACGCGGGGGGGAGAGAAGTGACAGGTCCCCCCCTCCCTGTCCTTGGAAGTATGCGCTGAGCAGCACGTGCTTTCAAAGCACACGGCATACTGCGGCGCGTACAGTACACACCCAAGTACGCCGTGTGAACATACCTATAGGGTTGATATGCCAATGTTTGTGGGGGTTTTTTTTGCCACAAATACAATTCCGGTCCAACTAATAACTGTGGTGTTTTACTGTGTTGATCCAGAGGAAGGCAAAAAAATATGAGCTTGTACCAGTTGCCCCATAATAGAGACAAAAATTTCTTCCTAACTCCAAGTGTGGCAGTCGAGTCTATCTCTGGACGTCCCGTCTCCAGAATCTAGTAACCAAAAGAGTTAACATGCTGGTTACACCAAGGTTTTAGTGCCTGAACAGTTTTCAGTCCAGAATCTTTTGTTCGGTTCTAGTCTAACCTATATAGATTCTGCATACTGTCCTGTTGAACTAGTAATTGACATGTCACTTCTCTCCCTGCTCGCCGTATTGTACGAGCGGGGAGAGGAGACGTAATCTATAGTTCTCTATGAGAAAAGTGGATTACTGTAATGACCGGGACGTATCTCGGCCCGTACTTAGCGCAGTACAGCGTGAAATATGCGGCAAAATGCACCCCAGTTTGAGCCGCGTGAACATAGCCTTAGGCTCATTCACACAGATCAGATACTTGTAGGTTCACACGGCTATTTTGGACACTGAAAATTCACCATCAAAACCTCGTCGTGCATGAACTACAACACTGTTCTATATAGGAATGAATAAACGGGGGCATTTTGGAGGATTTTTTTTGATGTTTTGGGTGCAGAAATTAGCCGTGTGAATACACCCTTAAACTTTAATATGGAAATATAGATTCTTGCTTTCAAATACTTATCGACCACCTCTTCTTTTTTTTCTTTTTCTTTTTTTTTTTTTAAAGAAATTTAGGCTGTGTTCATAGCTCATTTTGTGAACGCGGGTGACATATATCCACAGGGCCCAGTGCACCCTCGGTAGGTTATCCCGAACTTAGTCTATCTTCATCAGTCATATAGACTTCATCACTTCATCTATAACATGAAGTCACCACATTAAAACAAGGCACCCAAGACCCCATTCTAGTAATCGATGTGGGATACTGAATGTCGGCGCCTTATACCTTGGACACAAGAGCGTGGTAGACCGCACTCTTGTGTCCAATACATAAAGTCTATATGTTTGGGGGGAAAAAGGGTAAACGTAGTCTGAATTGGACTTCATTTGCCCTATTGATATCCATGGCCCTGTCCTGGCCCTTTATTTGTCGGGATACATTTTTCCCAGTAGCCCCTGACAGGTACCAGAAGGGAGGGAAGAAATGAGGCCTTAGTTTGCTGTCCACCAGACATTAGAATAACTGGCCGGATGTGTAGCGAGTATGTGCATGGCCATCTTTTAGACTTTGAGCATGTCCTGGCTATCTAGTTCCTCTACTGAAGGAAAAGTTCACTTACTTGACTGGCTCTCTAGATACAAGGTTGTATTGGCTGTAGAAATTGCTACAGTCTATAGATCTGATACTGCCAGTGCATAGAGTCCACAGCGGTGGTGTTTGCAGGTAACAGGGTGGACTGCTATGAAAACAATAGTGAAGGAATGCAAAGGTTAGAGCAAGGCATACATTGTCATCTATTGACTCTCTAAAAGTCAGGTCAGGTGTCAGAGCTGTGTTTTGAGAAGAGCAGACCTTCCTTTCATGACATCAGTCTGGGTATGCGGGCTGTAAGGCCACAGGAGCAGATAATAGAGCCATGCTGTAATCAAGGTGTGAGGGGATGACTCCACTCCTCATTGTATTGTGACGCACTGTTTTCTGATGAAACTGTTACACTCAAACCCTACACAGTTGTTTTTCACTTCATGTCTGTGCAAACAATGAGTCTTGGGAGTGGCCAGACTTCCTCTGCCCATAAGACACTGCTTGTAGATCTGACTGGGGCTTTCATGGAAAGAAGTGAACTGCCCTGTCTCATGTGGTCTTCTCCAGGTCATCAGAATTGGATAGTGATCATTCTCAAGTAAAATGGCAATTGTGTACAAGGAACTCCAATACCGGTTAGAGAACTTGATGCTCTTCACTAGGTGCCAGATCTAGATCATTTCTAATACATGGTTGTCTCTCCTCCTTTGCTTCTTATACATAGGTTCTGTATAGTATCTCTTTTCTTTATAGCCTTTCCCTACTGTTTTATTGGCCTTTTTTATTTTCAAGTTCCGTTGCTCAGTCACTAAGAGGCCATTCCCATTTTGCTTTTGATTTCATCTTTGATGTCCATCAGGGATACTGCAGGATACCACACTTTTGTGCTTAACACCATTTTCGTTCAGCAAGTAGAGCAAACGTAGTCTAATTAAGACTGTTTGCTCCATTGTTCTCTGACTTCTTCATGGTACCAGTCTGGGTACCAACATAGACCATAGTATCCGTCTGGATACCAGAAGTCAAAAACAAGATGTGAACAGTCCCTGAACTCCCATAGATGCTCAGAAACAAGGGCTTGTTGTCAAATTATCTGTCCATCCAGGACAAAGAAAAACTAATTCATCCCCTCAACTTAATGTGCATTAAGAGGAACTGTAACCCTAGTTGTGTTGTGGTGTTGTGTGTGTGTGTGTGTGTGTGTATATATATTGCCTCTGATGAAGCGCTTTGTGTAGCGCGAAACGCGTTGGACCCTTTTTATAATACTTTGTTTTATATTGTGAGATTTAATGTCTCCTTTTAATAAATTATATTAGTTTTAATATATTCCTACCTTTTCGGCACCTTTTTATTTACATATGTGCGCCGAAGTCCTTTTTTTTTCTGTCCACATTGCTTTATATAATTACCAAGCTGGTGTTTCACACGTGGGTATCAAGGACGCTGGGCAGCCGTATGTTCATAGCTCCAAGGAGAGCTTGTATGCCTGTACGAGTTTTCTGCCTCGGGTCTCAATGCACAACTATCAAAGGTAAGCAGACCTAATGATATATAGTCTAATTGCCAAAATTTATTTCACTATTGTGCGCTTGTCTGCCTCCTTTTTTATATATATATATATATATATATATATATATATATATATATATATATATATATATATATATATATATATATATACTTTATTATTTGGCTGTACAGGCAAACAAATGGAGGCTTATGGGGAATGCTGGCACTTGTAGTTCCATACCAGATAGTAGCTGTGGAACGACAAGTTCCAGCATGCCGCAGCAGCACATAAGGGGAAAACTATGTGAAATCTTCTTAACAGGGACACAGACAACAAAACCAATGTAAAAAACCTTCCCTGCACTATCTGAAACAAAATAAAATACAGTTAATAAAAATACCTGTTTCGACTTGCATACAAATTCAACTTAAGAAGAAACCTACAGCCTCTAGCCCGTTCGTAACCTGGGGACTGCCTGTATTTGTTTGGAGGTAGTCACTTGCATGTTTCAGACAAACACCCTTGATCGTAGCAAGTCTGCTATTGTTGCTCCACTTTGTATTAACCATTCCTGGCCAGCCTTGTAAGTGTTAATGTAATACATGTAGTTCTTTTAAAAGGAAATTAATCACTTCTAGAACAAAGCTTAGTAGCTGGAAAAATATGCAGACAAATGGTTCTGAGCAGACCTCAAAACTTCCTGCACTGCCAAGTCTCCTGTAGAAGATATTTAAATGCTTGATAACAAATGGACAAAAAAGGAACTGGGGAAGTACGCGAGTCCTCATTGTAAAGTGGAATGTCACAAGATACATAGGGACTTTATGGCTACCACCGTTGATAATTAGGCTATGTATATGGAGTATAGATTGTTTCAGAGATTAGTGAGGTCATCACTGGTATAACCTGTAAGGAAAAAAAAAACTATAGGGCCCATTAGATTATATAAGGATCTGGGCTGTGGAGTTGTTCTAAAATGGACCGTTCATTTCCATGCCAAGAGGAATTGGGTCTCGCCAGTGCTACTGCTCCCATATCTTCAGCGTCATCAGGTGAGGAGTTTCATTGAGGCAAATCATTGCTGTAGGGGAAAAGATTCTGCTCCCATAACAAAACCGATCTGACCAGATTTTAGCAAAATTTTTGACTTGCTCTCAAAGATTGTAGATTGTAAGCCCTCGTGGGCAGGAACCTCTCTCCCTCTGTACCAGTTGTTATTCACTTATTGTGACTTTGTAATTGTTTGACCAATGTTATTAATGTACCCGCCTGAAATGTACAGCGCCCTGGATTCATGGGCGCTCCAAAATAAATGATGATGATAATAATAAAAAGAAGCAAAAGAGTTTAACCATTCATCAGAACTGACTGTGGCTGAGGCAATTCCTTTATACCCTGACACTGTTAGAGATGTTGCCCATACGGTCACCGCTTTGCCACCAACCCAAGGTAGTGTAGAGAGGCCGTTCTCTAGCCTGGAAATAATGAGATCAAATGTGAGGTCATCTATGAAGGATCTGATGGAGGCAATACTATTTCTCAGAACAAACTCATAGACTCCACAAATGTTATTCTGGAAGCTTTTTTTGAAAACGGTTTTTCCCACTTCAGCGTTTTACATATTTACAATTTATTAAAGCTTTTTGTGTTCTAAAGTTGTATCCAATAAATATATTTTATGTTCTACATAAATAGCTTGATTCTTGTACATAAGGTGATAAACAGCCTGATGTTACCATTTTACTACAGTAAAGTTCTCACGTAAACATGCGCCATGTATGAGGGAGTCAGTTATGGAAATGTCGGAGCTTTGGCTTATTGACGCCACAGCTCTGATAAGGATTCAGAAACTCGCTGATGGAGACAATGGTTCTGGATGAAGTCTTTGATGTTTGGTCAAGACTTCTCCTTCTGCATAAGCTAATCTTATAGAAATTATGAGGTTTTTTAACATGGACAAACACTTTTTTTTATTTTTATTTGCTTTTAATCCTGTAGACAGTTGTGACCATACCATGTGCTAAGGACCCCTAAGTAGTTTATTCAGTGTCCCATCACAATAAGCCACTGTTGATAATTCAATAAGTTGCGAAAAGCCTCTCATGATTCTGAGAAATGAGATCCTTAAACTGCCCAAAATGGCTTAACCACCCCTCTGCTCTCTATCCAGTTTGGACTGCAGCTTCTAGTGATGCCGGGTTTAGATGCTGGGCTATATACTGGAATTTTAGTTTCCGAGTTGGCTCTGAGAATGCCTATCCCCTTTCTAGACCATTTCCTTCTAGCATGCAGTGACTGGAAACGGGGATGTGATATCGGCTGGTGACTCACACTTTATATATGAAGTGCTTCCACAGCTCCACCCTCTGATTCAATGGAGCTACTGATTGTGTCACAAAGTTACGAAATCTGGGAGTTAGAGGAATGACATAGAATTACTAGTTAGGGGATGAGGCACTGCTTTCCTGATATGAGGTCAGATATGTTGCCTTAAAGTTCAAATGGGAGCAGAGCAGTGCACACTTTTTTTTTTTTTTCTCTTTGAGCGCGTAAGTGATGTCTGAAAGTCAAAATTTACGGAAATTGTGAACACTACATTCTTTCCCCCTTAGTCCATTAGAAATTGCTTGTAAATAGGGTACCAGTAACTTTGCTTACCTGCAGCTGCATACAAGATTTCTGACTGATGCAACTCGACTTGCACTCTGATTAGCTGAAAATCATTGTGCTTTTGATGCTTACAGGACTGTCTATGCATCCTTATGGGAGGTCCAAAGTCGGGGTCTTAGGAATACATAGAGCATTTCATTTTCAAGTCGCACAATCATCCTGCGTATTCTAGCAACTAGAAGTGCAGGGCACGTGAAATTGTGGCAGCAGTGAGAAATCCTGTATTCAGCTGCAGGTCAGCAAAATTGCTGGAGTCGCTGCGTACCTAGAAGCAATTTTCTAGTTTTATTCAGCAAACACCACACTGCTTTTCTGAAGTATGTATTTGTATTGTAGTTGGGTAATACACTGTAGGTCGACTATAGTAAAGAGGTTGATTTAAATGGGTTATCCAGCAAATTAAAAATCATTCTGGGATGAGCCAGTGTTAAAAAAAAAAAAAAAAAAAATCTAAAAATACAAGTTCTACTTGACTACAGGTGCACTGCCACTCTAGAGCTCCATGGCAATGTGCTCCTCTTGACCGCCAGGCATGCAGAAGAGACTACCTTCACTTACAAGTATATCCTGCATGTTGGGAAGAGAACCCTGACGTAAGGAGGAGTGAATTGCCTGGCGGCATTGGGGGGTCCTTTAGGTTAGTATCACTCCTTTTAACCCACCCTGGCCCCATTGAAGAATCCTTTTTATTTGCTGGACAACCACTTTAACACTGGGTAGAATACTTCTCAGTAAAAGGGATCTTCTGACACTACAGAATGCCCGTTAGTCGAACAGGGCATGATGAGACATAGAAAAGAAGAATGCTTGCCTTGTTTACGCTCTAGTTCTGTCACTGCACTAGTCTTGCCCATTTGTCCTTCATATGACAAGTGAGCCATTTACATGCAGTGGTCACGTGTGTCTAAAACATACTGAATTTTCTGTACTTAAAGTGTTTAGTTTTTGGACAGTTCATTTAGAATAGATTGTCTAACTTCCCTTGGGAATAGAGGTGTGGGGTAAAAGTGGCATTAGTATGCCATTCTCTAAATGTGGCTGGCGCAACACTGCTGTATATGCCAATATTCACATGCATATGGTCATAAAGGGTAGTCAGGATTTATGTGTACATTTAAACACTGAGACCATTTTTGACAGAAAATGTAAAAGTTCCCAAAATGGGGGGCGTGTCCTGGCCATGCAGCAGTGAGGAGCCCGTTCAGGCCCGTGTTTCCCTTGTTTTTAAAGTGGCTGTGAGGTGAAAATCATGGGAAAACCGCCAAAAAAAAAGGCTGCTAACCCCTATTTTTAATCCCCGTCGTCCCGGGGGGATATCGAAACTATTTCCCCCGGGGCCCGCCGGAATCCAGCAGGCCGGGAGCTGTGGCGGCCCGCAAAAATGGCGGCCGTCTTTCACTCCGCGCCATGTGCCTGAACCCCCCGTGCCACACACCTACCTCCAGCTCCACCTCTGCAGGGGGTCCTTCTCCTCTATGGCTCCGACCCCGGGGGACCCGGTTTTACCCCGGGGTTCCCTTGGCAGTGGGGACCCGCATCACAGCCGCGCCTTGGCTGAGGGGACGCGCCGGCTCCTTCCCTTGCCTCACGTCCGCCCCCCGCTCAACCCGCTCGGGCCCCCCCTGACCAGGCGTTTTTTCTGCAACTTGGCTGCACACTTGGAGCCGGGGATCACGCCCCCTGTTGTGACCATCCCGGGTGGAGGTGCACGCACCCGAGACGGACTGCCGTGCCTCTCCCCCCACTCCCCTCTGGGGCTTCAGGTGGGGGCCGGGGCTTGGGGGGTGAACATTACAAAAATTTGAAATAAGGGGCGTCTCCCCCTTCCCTGTTCCCATGCAGGGTCCCCTAGCCCCCGCAGAACCCCTCCATACCTTCATCATGACCCCCTTCGGGAAATAATCGTGCACACCTGGGAGCCCCGTTTTTTTGGGGGGCCCATCCCCCGGGTATCCCCCCTGTGGCCCCCCGCACCCCCCGGGGCCCCCCCGGCAGGAGGGACATCCGGGTCCCCAGGAATGACCTCCTTGGAGTGCCTTTCAACTAGGCCCCCCCCCCACCTCTCTCCATGTCCCAGTCAGGGTGGGGGTACCCCCCCCTTCTCCACCCACCAACGGATCCCACAGCCTGCCCCTCAGGGGAAACCCAGTTTTCCCACAGCGCCAGCCTTCCCCCCAGTGGCCCCACGGTCACCCGGGCGGTCGCCTGCACAGCCCCTTAGACGCCTGGCCTCCTGCACTGAGTCTAGCCCCTCTCCCAAATCTCTCACTCAGCCCGCTTCAAACCACTGGAAGGCCTTAAAATTCAGTCCCAATCTCAACTTTCCTCCTCGCCTCCTGTTCCCCTCCGCCCCTGCAGAAAACCGGTCACCCTCGCCGACCTCGAAGCTTACTCAATCCCTTTTCCAGTCCGACATCTCTCTGTTGGCGCAGCAAATACCGCGAGTGAAGAGGGTTTGCCGCGGTTCGTGCAGAACTATCGAATCTTACCCAAAGTCTCCATTGGTCAAGCCCAAGAATCTCATGGGCATCCATCCAACCCTGCAGTCCACACGGCCAAGCTTACCCAGATCTTCACTCTCCAACAGCAGCTGGACACCTAAAAAACAGGAGCCCCGAAACAAACCCGGGATCCGTGGTTTACCTGAAACGGTTCGGCGGGGATTCTACACTGCCCCTCAACCCTTTTCAACATACTGGGGGCCCCCCCCAGTGCTCAATCGAGATGGAAGAGCGCCCCGGGCTTACGTCCCCCTACTCTAACCCAAAGCGCCCACGAGACGTGATTTGCAAAATTTTCTTTTTCCAAAACAAAAAGAAACATCATGCACAGGCAAGGCAACGTCAATTATTGTGTTCCAGGACTGCCCTTGTTGTTCTTCAGGACCTTCCAGACACACCTCCCCCAACTGCAGCCTTGAAACCCTGCTTGCTGTGCTTAAGGGGAGGGGGGTTTCCCCTCTATCGCTGGGGATTCCCCTTCCCCCAGGGTTCCCAGAGGGGAAAAGCTTTTATCATTCGTTCCCCCGGATGATAACCATTTTTTTTCCCCCCCAGGAACTGAACATCCAGAACGTTTGCCCTCCGCCCTGGCCAAATCCTAGGGCTCCTCCTGTCGGACCGGCTCTTCAAGGGGATCATCTGCCGAGGAGACCTCCCCGGACGTCGCACCCTACTGATCTTCGCTTTCGCATCCTACCGACTTGGTGTGATTTATCTAGGGGCCTCGTTTTTTTTGACTCTGAGTTACCCCGCTTTGGAAACCCAGTTTATCTGGTTCGGCTTATCCCCCCCCTTTGGGTGCGACGTCCCCTTTCTATTCTTCTTTTTTTTTGGGTTTCTGATTCCCCTCCAGTGGTATTATATCTGTACTGAAAGAATAAAGGGGTTTTTATGCCTTACTTCGGAACCCGCACGGCGAGCCCCGGGACCCTGGGGTTTTACGTGGCTACTGAGTACCCGTTGGTTTGGGGCGGCCCCACTTTTGGGGTACGATCCCCCTTCCTTTTTCCTTTTTATTTTTTCTCTATTCCTTTTTTCGGGTATCCTGGCTGGGATATCCCCTGGGGCCCCGGAAACGTCCTTTTGGTGTATTACCGCCGGCGGCAGCATATTGTGACTGTAGAGTGTATTTTTCTGTTGCTTGTTTATGCCTTTAGCCACTTTATCTTTTTCCCTTTGTCATGGTGTTTTCCTCCCCTTCCTTTTCCTTTTCTCCTTCTATGTTCTCGCACCAAGCCCGCCATTTTTCGTATATTTGTTTTCAGATTCGGAGCCCGGACGGGGGAAGTCCCCAACTTAGTCTATTCTCTTATCCCCCGTTAGGTCTTAGTCCCAGCGGGGGCTTCTTTGAAACCTCGGGACACTGCTTTATTAGTCAATTTTTTGACCCAGTGCGGGCTTTTTTTCTGCTCTAGGAACTCCTTTTTTCCCTTTTCTCTTTCCCTTTCCCCATGGAGGTGTGGTTTGTTATTAGGCCCTATGGCGAGCTAACATTCCTCGTTTTAAGGGAAAGGGTTTTTTAAAAACCCCTGAAAAAAAGGGCCCGGGTATATATCACTTCCATAGACAGAAAGCGCACATATTTTTCCCTCCAAAAAACCCATTTTAAAGTAGGCCATCCCCTACCCTTCGTAATAATTTTTAATCCTACGGGGTTCTTTGCTAATAATAAAGAGTCCACAGGGGAGTACCCATTGCTTACATAGGCCTGGCGCCCCGGGTTTCTGGTTGTTGGGTGTCCTTTGGGCTCGGTATCGATTCTCTCACTCATGATCGGGGGTTATGAATTCACTCTAGTCTGTCTATGCCCCAATCAGGGAAAGGTGGCCTTTTCCAGCAATTGGTGGGTCTGACCCCGCGGGGAAAGGGCAGGATCTTTTTTGGGAGGAGACTTTAATGCTATTTTTGACCCCCCCCTTTTATAACTCCAGGGAAAAATCCGCACTTTTACCGACCCATTAGACGGATAGGGAAGTCCTTAAACTTTTTTTCAATTATGCGACGCCGGCGTCGCAACACCCGGGGGAAAAGACTACCCTTTTTCGACCCCCCCATAATTCCTATAGCCTTTTGTTACCCCTAATTTCAATGATTCTTCCGGCTACCTCCCTACCTTAGGTAACAGAATCGGGTCAATCCCCCCTGTTTATTTTTAAGTTCCTGCCCCCCTCTTTTTCGAAACCGGCTGGTCTTGGGGGCGATTAAGAGTATGCTTTGGACACTGCTGTCTGGCCGACCTTTTTAAAACTTAGAACCCTTTTGCTTCGGACCATCGCTGACACCATTTCCCCCAAATACACAAGGGGGAACCAAAAAGTTTTTAATGGGGGGGCGTCCTGATCAAGACGGGACAAATTAAAGAGGACAGGCGTCTAAACAAGGGCTGCCCTTCATGAGTTTGATTTTAGAGACCACCCACAAACGGGCCCTTTCCCCAAAAGTACTGGCATCTTTTGATCCCCCGGTGGAAGAAAAACCCTCCTAGAACTTTCATGGAGGCGTTTCTTAAAAAAGGGTCGAAGTAGTTTTTATGAATAGGGAAAACAAAAGGGGTCGTTTTTTTGGCTCGTCCCTACGTCAGCAGATCCGAACCCCAAACCCCCTGCATTAAGACAACCAATGGTCATGTTGTACAACGACCCCGAAAACAACGCCTCCTTCCACTCTTTCCCATTCTAACCTTACAATTTCAAGTCCCTCTTCCGCTCCCGGGATACCCCGGCCCTAGGGGTAGCACCCCCTCAGGAACGTTTTTTTCAGACCTTTTGGCACCCTTTACCTATCAGAACTTTCTGTTGTCATTAAGTCCCTTCCCCGGAGGGAAGAGCCCGGGCCCTGACGGCTTTACACAAGTTTTACAAAACGTTTCCCGGACCTTTTTATCCCCTAGGGTCTTGGCAGTTTTTAATTCCTCTCCCTTACTAACCCCTTCCTCCCTCAGTCTCACTACTCAGTCGCGGGCATTCCCCCAAAACCGGAAAGGGCCCCTCCTCCTGTGGTATTATAGCCTATTTTTTTATTGAACGTTTATTTAAAAATTTTTCTAAATTATTGGCTAATAGGTTAAACCCTTTTCTGCCCGGCCTTTTATACACCCGGGCAGGTGGGGTTCGTCCCGGGAGGGGGCCCGAAAATACCCCAAGACTCTGGACATTTTCCTCTGGCTCAAAAAACGGGGAACCCCCTTGATGGTCCTCCCCTGGCGCCGAAAAGGCTTTTGACAAATTTCTTTGGGCTTCTTTGTGTCCACCTTTGGCTCTAGGGGTTTGGGGCCCATCTTTCTGCTCTAGATCATGGCCCCTATAACTCCCCCATCTGCCCAACTTTTAAAAACAATGGGCCCTTTATCTGACCCTTTCAGCACCATAACGGTACTCGGCAGGGTTCCCCCTCTCTCCCTTTTTTGTAGTCCTTGGAGGAGAATTGAGGGCCCCGATTCGCCCAACTCGGACATTAGGGGGAAAAAATAATTGGGGAACCCCAAAATAAGTTTTCAGCCTTGCCGATACCTTTTGGTTTATGTTAGGACCCATTGACTTCCATGCGGCGCTGATGTCCGATTGGGGAAAGGTTTTGGCCGGGCTAACTTTAAGGTCAAAATTTTTCTAAATCTGAGGCTATGGGTACAAATTTCCCCCCGGGACCCTTTGGCTACTTAAGTAGGGACCCTTTTCATGGCCCTCATGGTCTTACTTACCTAGGTATTGGTCCCCCCACCCCTTAAATTTAAAAGCCTTTAACTTTGAAACCCCCACAAGAAAATCTCTCGACCCGAGGCTGGAGTGGGAAGTTTTTTCCTGGTTTGGTAGAGTGAACATTTTCAAAATGACATCTTGCCCCGTCTACTCTACCTGCCCAAACTATCCCAGTGCTTTTCCATAACTCTTTCTGGAGGGGTTTTTAGCGTCTTTTCACACCTTCATTTGGCCAACCGGGCCCCCCCCAGGCTAGCTTATCCCCTTGACTAGGGGCAAAGAGTTCGGGGGGCCCTTGGCCAAACCGGATTGCAAAAAAAATTTATTGCAGCCGCATACTCTAGGGGCCTAGACCAGTGGGGCCGGGGGAAGGGGGAGGTTATGGGTCGATTTTGGCGAGCGCGGGGTGTGCCTTTTTCCTTGGCGTCCCCTCCCCTGGATCTGGACTTGCTCCTTAGGGAATACATATCCCACTCTTATACTACCCTCATACCTCCCACGATTTTTGACTTACAAACTCTCCTATAACCTAATGACAGGGGCAGGGCCCTTTTTCCTGTCTTGGGGGCAATCCTGCTTTTTCCCCTGGTTTAGCGGGGTCTTCCTTTTTTGGGAGCCCAAGATGCTCCACTTTCGATTGCCCAAACTAATACTAGGGTTACTACTGTCTCGTTCCCTCTCTCCCTCAGAAGTCGGGACAACCCTTCCTCGGGCCCATCAATATACCCAGTTCCGCACTTTTTCTCTTCAAAAAAGATGCAGTTTTACTTTTGGAGACCACTTTCTCATTTGAGAAAATGGCCATTGGACTCTCCTCCTGGGACACCGCTCTATTATTTTCAAGGAGCTCTCTTTTTCGCATTCTGCAACTTAACCGTCGTATGCGGGAGCCGGGACGGAGCTGGGTAAATTTTTCACAAAACCAGTGGTATCGCCTTTTACACCGGCCCTAAAGCGTTCATGCTACCAGGGCGCAAGAGACTAGTTTTTAAAAACATCTCTAGGGGTGTATGGGTCCCCCCTCTAATTTCACCGGGGGGTTTCCCTCGGTGCCCGGGGCTCTGCGGGGGCGGGACGGGAAAAAGGACCATGTTACACTTTGGTGGGGCTGTCGGCTTTTCAGGACTTTTTTGGGAAGAGTATACGTCACTAAAAGAGAGACTGACTGGCCCGAAACTCCCAAAAACACCCGAGGCTGCCTCCCTTTATTTTCATATGCCGCCCGACATATAAGAGATGCTACTGCTCATCCCCGCAGGGGGCCAAGACAGTTATCCCCAGGAATTGGAGGGTTTTCCTGACCCGCCCCGGTCGCAGAGTGGTGAAGAGGGGCACTCACACGTCCACATGGAGGACCTTTTGGTTTTTTTTCAAAACTCAGACAGGCAACTGCTAGGACTGGTCCCTTTCTTTTTTTACCCAAGTCCCCCTGCATTTCGCGCTCTTCTAGTAATCTGGCATTGCACCCCTTCTGTTTTTTCTACTAGACCCCCCTTTTTTAGTAAAAAATCCCTTGGACAGGGTTAGGTTTCTTTGGGAAAACCCCACCCCCAATTCCCACCCCCCCCCCTCCTCTCCCTCCTTTTTTTTTTCTTTTCTGCCCTCTTTTGATGTTATATGTGTTTGCGTATGGGTGGATATAATTGGCATTGTGTGTGGTGTGTGTATGTATTTGGGGAGTACCCTTTGTATAAGGCAATATCTTCCCCGGATTCCCCCTAATTTTAAAGTATTTTAAAAATTACGGGAAAAAATATGATTAATAAATTCCTCCTCGGGGGGGTTTCCCTCTTTTCTTCCTTCTAATAAATTATTGTATTTACCCGTTCCCTCGCGTTGGCTTACTGATTTTTAATCTGACACTGTTGATTTTCTTTTTTTTTTTTCTTTTTTTTTTTTTTTTGTTTTTTTTCTTTTCTCTTCTTTTTATCTTTATGACTTTTCTAACCCAAAAAATTTTTTTCTAAACCGGGACTTTGCAATTCCCCCTTTTTTTTGTCTGTTTGTATTTCACCTGATCTACCTTAATAAAGCGTTTTGAATTGTAAAAAAGTTCCCAAAATGTTACACGTTATTTGCAAAGGTTCTTCACGTGCAATATCTGAGGATGGGTGTCATGGAAAATCTTTTTTTTCAAATCTACCATGTTACTATGAGCGCATTATCTGGCTGCAATGTGCTGAGCACATCTAGTGTCTGCATTATGTATTCGTGAGCAGGGCTGCATAAATTATTGACATGTTAATGACTTGCCATCCGTTTAAAGCCTTGAACCATTATGTCTGCCCTTGTTCTGCATGCTGACCGTTTCTTAGTAGCAGTTGGGATTGGTCCATATCTGCATTATGACTTTTTTTTTTTTTTTTCTGTTTCGTCATAGGAACAAAAAAAAAAAAATCCATTACATGATGGGCACCAATGGTGCCCAATGGATCCCATAGACTGTAATGGGATCTGTTAGGTTTCCATTATGTGCTACATGCTATGTTTTGTTTGTTTTTTTTTTCTCATTAACAATCTTCAACAGAGGCTTTTAACTGAACCTCCAACACACATTGTGAATCAGGCATAACATGATTTTAGTGTGTTTTTCATGGATTAAAAAAAATGCTTCATATGATAGACAATGCTTTTGTGTCCACTACACAAAGTGTATTCTTAAGGGAACTAGAGAAAACAGTCCAAAAGAGATATATATATATATATATATATATATATATCTCAATTGCACCTCAGGCAGCAAGTAACCAGTTGGTCAATGTACCACAAAAGCAAAACGCTAACTTGGAAAACCATTTTGGATAATACGGTCAATTGTTTATGGAAAAGTGTGTTTAACCTTGAAACGTTTAATTTTAACCATAGATAATCCATTAGTGAAAACATTTTAATTTTTTTTTTTTTTTTACATTTTCTGTGGAAGATACCTAGCAAATTTCTGAGTGTCAATGTTTTGGGAGCCAAAAAGGTGGTCAAGTGAGAGCCTTCGTCAAGGGCCATATTGTGCTAGCTGGACGACTTGTTCAGAGAGTCTCCAGAATGGCAGGTTTTGGTGGTTAATTTCAATATGCAGCAGTTGGTACCTATGAAAAGTGGGCCAAAGAAGGGCAACCAGTAAAGTCTAGATCTTTGCTGCCCAAGGCTCTTTAATGGGCACGCCTTCATGACCATCGTATTTCCTTATGGCCGTTATAGGGATAGGGGTCCCTGCTGCACTGCAAAACATGTTCAGAAATGGTCCGAGCAACATGATACAGGATATGAGGTGATAACTTGGTTTCCAAATTTCCAAGATCTGATTGACCATCTGTATGGTGTTAAGGAAAAAAGCCAGTACTATGGAGACCACACACTGTGAAGTCGGAGTCATTCTAAAATGGACCAACTCCAAAAATCTGTAATAAATTGGTACAGTTCAATACAGTGCCAAGAGCAAGAGGAATGGGGTCCTGCCAGTGCTCCTGTTCTCATATCTTCAGCCTCGTTAGATAAGGAATTTAATTTTGAAAAGTATTTGGATGACCTGGAGCAGGCAAAGCATTACTACAGGGGAAAAGATTTCATTCCCATAGCAAACAGATTGACCAGATTTCAGCAACATTTTTCACTTGCTTTCAATAAAGTAGAAGAGTTCAACCATTCATCAAAACTGACTGTGCATTAGGCAATCCGTTTATACCCTGACATTGTTAGAGATGTTGCCCATGTGGTCACCGCTTAGCCACCAACCCAAGTTAGTGTAGAGAGGCCGTTCTCTAGCCTGGAAATAATGAGATCAGGTGGGAGGTCATTTATGAAGGATCTGATGGAGGTGATACTATTTCTCAGAACAAATTCAGAGACTTCACAAATGTTCTGGACGTTTTTTTTTAAAACTGTTTTTTCCCACTTACTGTAGCGTTTTACATATTTCCAATTTATTAAAGTTTTTTTGTGTTCTAAAGTTGTATCCAATAAATATATTTTATGTTCTAGCTAAATAGCTTGATTATTGTATCGTAAGGTGATAAAAAACCTGATGTTACCATTTTACAACAAAGTTATCACTTAAACATGCGCCAGGTTTGAGGACGTCAGAGTTGGGGAAATTGAGGAGTCGTAGCTTTGGCCCTTGAAATGAGCTGTGTATTCCTACCCTGAAAGGATCTACTGTAGATGTCTTGTGTCAGATAATGCAGGACATCTTCAGAGGTTTTGGGGCGTTCATGCCTCAATGGGTCAGAGCTGTTTTGGTGATACAGTGGGGGCATACACAATATTAGGAAGGTGGTAATAGTGTTATGGTTGACAAGATGGATGTCCTGTAAGTGATGACTCAAAAAAGAAGAAAAAAATTGACAGGATTTGCGAGGCACAGCGGTTGTGCAGAAGGTTGCCTCCCAACATGTAGAATGGTTAGGTGTGGGATGCTTGGTACAAGTGTAGTAACCTTTTGATGGTAACCTAAAATATTGTTAAAATCTACAGGGATGAATTCACTTGGTTAGCATTGAGGTTTCAATCCAATTAAACTTTTCTTAGCCATGTGCTTATCATCCATGGATGTAACTTGTGGAATAACTAGCTGCCCAGTAATCCAGTAGGGTGCTGTTGGTTGGGACATGCACTGTTCTATTTGGTGTAGTTGTATAGAACTAGGGTGGAGCATGAATGGCATATTCATCATGGAATAGAAGAAAGTCGAGGCTTGGTCTTCTTCTTGCTTTGACGGAGTCTTAAACGTCTGGCTGAAATTTATGTTTTTGACATGATGCATACATGTTTCATGGTAATCTCCAGTGCCTTGAATTCCTTCTATACCAATGGTGTCAAACACCTTGTCATCAAGCTATACATCGGTATTATGGTTGCCCTCAAATGGGAGGGTTGTAATTGTAAGACTGTGTAAATCTCGCTACTCAACATTATTGTTAAATAACCTGAGGCGATATATACAGCAGCTTTCTATGGTGTATGTCTGTTGCTGATCAAATAGATTGAATTGTTCTACCAGAGATGTTACGGTGCACAATGTGGTCATTAAAAGGACAAGATGTCATATGCAGTTGTATAATAGCCAACCCCTCCTATCTGCTTAGAATCAAGCTTCCTACCTTGCTCTGACTAGGGTGCCTGGGCAGATCTATCCTAGCTGTGCCACCATCTGTGAGTTGAGGAGTAGAGTGATGTTGGGGTGCTGGAGCTTCAAATTCATGTTGGCCTCTGCTTCTCCTGGGAGAAGTGGCGAGCTGATTCTTCTGCACCTGGAAAATGTCCATCCAGGCTCAATGTGTCCAAGCTCGTGCAGATCCCCCCCCCCCCCCCCCAAATAACTTGGTCGGTTGGAATTGCCCCATGGACCTTGGGTTAGACACTATCCTCTGTATACCAAGCTGAGCACAGATAAAGTCTACAAGCCTTATCCGCCTTCTTTCCACCACTTTTCTATCCACTCGTTCAGTCTGGAGTTGTCTTCTTTGTATAATACACCATTTCTATAAATGTTCACCTTGTGTTTAGTGCTTATGAGAAGAAGCTGCTTCTAGTGCGCCAGTTTTTTCTCTGCATAATCTAATAAAAATGGAATATTTAGTCATGAGGCAATCACTCTTACCATGTGATGTTTAGCCTGGTGTAGGCCGGCAATTATTGCTTGTTTAACAATAGATGTGTGGCACATGACTTTCTGTAATTACAGGTTTCTTCTGGCCAATTGTACTAGGCTCCGCTAGTAGTAGTAAATGTGCCTCTTATATTTGATCAATACATATTTTGTAGTCTGCTGAGTACCTACTATATGATCAATACATGTTTGGTAGCCTACTGAACACCTACTATATAATCAATACAGATTTGGTAGTCTACTGAACACCTACTATATGATCAATACATATTTGGTAGCCTACTGAACACCTACTATATGATCAATACATATTTGGTAGTCTACTGAACACCTACTATATAATCAATACATGTTTGGCAGTTTGCTGAACACCTACTATATAATCAATACAGATTTGGTAGTCTGCTGAACACCTACTATATAATCAATACAGATTTGGCAGTTTGCTGAACACCTACTGTATGATCAATACAGATTTGGTAGCCTGCTGAACACCTACTATATGATCAATACATGTTTGGTAGTCTACTGAACACCTACTATATAATCAATACATGTTTGGCAGTTTGCTGAACACCTACTATATGATCAATACAGATTTGGTAGTCTTGTGAACACCTACTATATGATCAATACATTTGGTAGTCTTGTGAACACCCACTATATGATCAATACATGTTTGGTAGCCTACTGAACACCTACTATATGATCAATACATGTTTTGTAGTCTACTGAACACCTACTATATTTTAAGAATCTTAAAGATTTTAGTCATTTTTTTTTCTTCAAAAAGCTTAAAGGGGTTGTCTCGCTACAAGGATTGCTTTTTATGTTAAAGATCTTGCAAAAACAAGTCACTTAGTGATATATGTCCCTTACCAGTGTCCTACCTATTCCTCTTGTATGGGCTGCATCAGCTCCTCAGGTTGCTATAGCTACAAACCTGTTTGATCTCTCCTGATAGGCTGCCAGCACTGGTTGCTATAGCTACAGACCTGGCTTCTACTGCAGCCTAGTGGAAGCCAGTAAACACGCCCCTGAATTTAAAGTGAAACCAAGAAAACAGGACTGAGGTAAGAGGAACCAATGTAGTGAGACAACCCCTTTAAAGAAAAGTGGGACAGCTCTACGGTTTGTCTATTTTCTCACAGCCTTGCACTATATTTAAAGGTTATTCGCCTCCATAATTCAAGTTTGATTCAACCATGCACATCAGTTCTCTTCTCTGGTTTTCTGTTGTCTTCCAACTCCGGCCAAATGGTCAAACTCTGGCTTCAGTGGTTCAGTGCCTGCCATCATAGTCAGACAATCCATTAATTTTGTTTCCTTTTATTTGGAAATGGTACCCGTTTTTGTAATAAGCTAAATAATTCTAGCCCCCTTTAGTTCTACCATTTGGCCTCTTCCCTCCTCCCCCACCCCCCATATTGAATAGGGTCTGGGAAAGGAAGGGCTCTTAAACGAGTCGTACACTTGATGTTTCCTGAGTGACTTGCTGTTCTTGGTTGACCTGTTAGGCTGTGTTCACACGGCTTATTTGCAGGGCGCAATTACACCCTGCAATTACGCCGTGGGAGCGGGGGTCCGGCACCTCGCTGGCCCATAGACATTCATTACCAGCGCCGCATATACGCCGCTAGTAAATGACATGTCTTATCTCCCCGGGCGTCGTATTGTCCGAGCAGGGAGAGGAGTCGTAATCCATAGTTCTCTGAGAACTGTGGATTACCGTAATGACTGGGCCGTATTTCAGCCGTAATTCGCGCAGTACGCCGCAAATTACGGGATGAAATACGTGCCCAAATAAGCCGTGTGAACATGGTCTAAAGGTCTTCAGGGCAAGGATTTTGCTCATATCCTCATATTTATCAATAGAAAATCCGAGTTGTAATCCATAAGATTCAAATTTTTTGAGGTCTAATTTCAAAACCGCTGTTTTTTTAAAAAAAGCTTAGAGCATGTTCAATTTACTCTTGAAGTCAATGGGATGGCATGAAAAAGACCAGAAAGCTTTATGCACTTTTTTGGCGCAAATCTGCGGCAAACCCAATAGTGCTCTGATGGGGGAAAAGAAAGATTGAAAATCCAAAAACTGCACAAAAAAAACTAAAACGGCGTTAAACATGTTCAAATACTCATTGGACAACAAGGTTTTAGGAGTATTTTGGGCTTTGTCGTGAATACAGCCTGAGACCATGTCTACATTGCATATGGTAAAATGATGTTCAAAATTTGATGGCATTTTAACATCGCCATAACCGTTTTTGCTGCGCCCCCCCCCTCGCCCCCCCCCAAAAAAAAAAACGTGGTCGACATTCGGATTTGCTGCCGGCCTAGTACAGTGACTGTACAGGAATCCGACAGAAGGTAGAACATTTTTTATATACCGGCAGAAGGCCGGCGGTTTAGAGATCGCACAGTAGAAAATCTGTGCTGTGTAGACTACAGCACAGATATTCTATGGCGGTCTGTGGGCAAAGGATTACAGTTGGATTTTTGCAGATTCTAAATCCTGAGTTTGCTTAAAGTTCATACTGTAAGACTATGTTCACACGGCTTAAAATGGGCCGTATTTCAGCCCATAATTATGCGCCGGAGTGCTTGAATTACGGCTGGAATCCGTCCCAGTCATTACGGTAATGCACAGTTCTCATAGAGAACTATGGATTACGTCTCCTCTCCCCGCTCGGCGAATCCGCCGAGGGGAGAGACAAGTGACATGTCATTTTCTAATGATTGTCTATGTGCCAGCCCCCCGCTCCCTCTCCTGCCCCTCCCCCATCCACACAGCATAATTGCCGCAAATAAGCCGTGTGAACATGGCATAATCCTTTGCTGTGTAGGCATAGCCTAAAGGTGGTTGTTCTGTCCTGATTATGGATATTTGAAAACCCTATCCACAAGTGGCAAAAAAATTCTTTCCTTAACACTCTGTTGTTCTTGGTGGATTTTACACTTGTGCCAAGGTTTCTTCATAGATCTGTAGTGAAATCCTCTGCCATGTGAGGACGTACTCCTAAGCCTCTTTCTACCAGTGTCCTACAGAGACCTAGCCACATCTTTAACAACCACAAGTCCTATATTGACTTTATATCATATTGCAAACAAAATTTAACTCCACATTGTATATTACAAATTGCTAAAAAAAAAAAAAAAAAAAACCTTCTGTAGTGAGATGCTGGTTTAGAAATATCTACATTATTATTTTTAAATTTTTTGTCCTTCTAAGGAAATGGTCATGTGCTGTGTAACTGTGAGTACCTACATGGGTGTCACCGCCTGGTGCTGTATGTTTGACCTATGCTCCAATAATGTTCTCAGCTTGATATATTCTTCACTTCTCTTTTACAGATAGAGATCCAGAAAAGTGATGTGTACTGGCCCTGCTCATAACTGGAATGTACAGCGCTTGACAGGTATGTACCTTTTTGGAGTTTAATATTCACCTACTAACTTTTACTGACAAATGCAACATTTCTCACCTGTTGTAATGCATTGTTATGTCTGAACATCTGCAGTCTGAAGTCTAAGACCGATTAAGACGGTGCATCAACAATAAGCGATTTGCAAGTCGGGGCTGTTTTTCTAGACTGATGGAAAGTTTTTGTTTTTTTAAACTGTGTTTTATTAGATTTTGAACATACAATTATGCTGTAGTAACATGAAACGGTATCCATTTTCAATAAAGTATGAAGTCAAACTTAATCAATTGCTTAGAAGATTAATTTTTAATACAAACTTGAATTATAAATTAGATGCGTAGCACTTTTGAAATACATTTTACTATAATACGTACCCAACATGCACCCAAATTGTGGTGTGTGTTTGGATGCATTTTGGCAGCAGCAGAAATGCACCCTATAGTTTTAAATAGGGCGTCTGCTGCATCAAGCGGATCAAGAATTTATATGTCCATTATTTGAACGGATTCGAAAGATGCATCACAAAGGCGCATGTAAAACACGTATCGGCAATCACTCGTCTGATGCGTATTTTACATTAAATCAATGTAAATCACACTGCACATTGTTAGATGCATGTTTGGATCCCAAACACGGACCCAAACATGCATCTACAAAATGCTGTGTGAACAGACCCTTATACTCTTTGAAGGGAGGGGGAGAAAAAAAGCAGTGTTACTGGGCAGTGTTACTAGCTTTGTTTCTGTGTCAGAGCCTGTCTGCTGTATAGAGAATCCCCCTGGTTGTAATGTAATTATCTGAGTAAACATGCAGACGCTCCCTGCTCGGCCCACCCCCTTCCCCCCCGGCTGTAATCAGTGAACGCTGCCAGCTTATCCTTACTCCTGAGCAGATAAGAGGGTGGAAACAAATCCCATATAGCTTGTGCACAGTACATTTATTCTCTGTGGATTAGCCAACCCGACTTGCTCAACTACAGAGACTGAATATCAGCCTCCAGAGTGTGCATGGAAGGTGGAGTGATGACATCACTGAGGAGGTACTTGGTTTTTTAAACACAGAAACAAAACGCCCCTTTTTTAAGGGCTCAAGAGGGGAGTATCAGCCTGTTAGGTGAGGAAATCACTTCTTGGCAAAACCCCTTTAAACATATGCCAGATTTATTGATTGTCAAGTCTAAGTGTACCCATTTTATTAGTGGGTTTACTGTATGAGCCAAAATGTTGGTTCGTGCCCCTTTATTCATATGTAGCTGCCATGTCCCATGGAGATTAATAAAGCAAATGTAGTTCTATGTATTTCCCAATGATATAGACGTTCTCTGCAGGACTCAGAAGCGTAGACTACTGCGCTATTGAGTCCCACAGAGAAAGCATATACCGCCGGGAAATGCAGCAAACGTAGCCCGTACAGACTACGTTTGCGCTATTCATCTCTATGGAACGTGGCGGCTGTGTCACAGTATCTTGTCAGGATAGCTCGGAGGGTATCTCTAATGTACGCAAGTAATGCAATGTGAACTGCTCCTTAGTTATGCTTTGAAGATGCAGATATACATTCTGTTAACTCCTTAAAAGGGTTTGCCTCATCTCCGTTTCATAGGATGCATGAATGAAATAATGCTGCTTTGCTCTGTCACTTCCTGGTCAAGCTGTCTGTAATTAGCATATGAGCTCTGTGTATTCAGACCTCTGCTAATTAGATAAATCTCATGCTGTCAGGACCAGGGAAGCTTCTGAGTTAAAGTAAACCGTAATAATTACGGTCTTTTGTCTGAAAGCTCAGATAACAAACAAGCTCTCACTGTCCAGAGTTCAAGGCTGCCGCGACCTGTGTGATGACATCATTCCCTGCTATCAGAACAAACAGCAGGGGAGAAGAGTACACAGGTCGGTCTCTTGGTAAACTAGAAAGCCCTCAGAAGGTGATAAAATCACTTGTAGCTCCTCAACAACAACAAAAATTGAACAAAGCAATATATTTGGAAAACGTCTTCATTCAGTGTTCCCTACATGTTGAAATTTAATCTTTGTAGCAAGACAACCCCTTTAAGCACCAGGCCTTAAAATGACCAGCTACATTTTTAAGTTTTTGCCTCACTGCATTTCAACAGTCAGCTTTTTTCTTTTTTTCCAATGACCTAGTTGAATGAACTTATTTTATGCAGGAGAAATTGTATTTTTGGGGGCATAGTTTTAGTTTACACTTAAATTACGGTCACTTTTTTTTTTTTTTTTTTTTTTGCAACATGTAAATCCACCACTGAGGATCTTTGGCTTCCATTCCTATTACATGTTGTAGTGTAGCAGACCCTTAATGTTTAATTAAAGTATATTGAGGATTGTTCTAAAAGTATTTGTGGCCACAAAAAAAAATTGTAGATGTTTGCCTCTAAAATGAAACACATTTTTAATTTTATGCCATTGACCAATGAGAATCGGCACACAGACTTAAAGTTTTTCTAACATCTGTGTCGGAAGGAAAATTGCTGGCAGTCTTGTGACAAGTTATTAAAAACAGGTTTGACTCCATGAGTTCAATATGTGATGCCAATCACTAATATGTGAAATAATTAATCTTGTCTTGTGACAAGTAAACACTGATTCCAATTCCTGCTGTCGTTAAGAGATGAGCGCTCTCTGTGCAGGTACCTGGGAGTAGTCATTGACCCAACATGATCTTGAATGGAGCCATCAGATGACACGTTATTAACGCCACAACCGCTAATGTTTGTAGTCTTAAGAAATAACCTGAAAATGAGCTGTGCCCTGTATGATCGACTAGTGAGGTTGGATCAAAGCTAATATGTGGTTTCCGTAGGTTTAATGACATGTGCAGATTTTTTAATATAAAGCCCACAAATGTGTTGGTCCTATTTTCACATCTAGATTATAGGGATAAAACTGCAATGCTATGTAATTAGAAACATTTTTTTTCCAGAAATTAATACCAGCTCAGGGAAATTGTGCTAAATTTAGATAGCATCTGTCTGGCCTCCTCCATCAAGAACTGGAAGCGCTCATGTGTCTATTCTATAACTGCTACTTTTTTTTCGTTTGTAACCAATGGGTCGTGTTAAAGGGGTTGTCTCGCTACAAAGAATAGCTTTCAAATTGTAGGGAACACAAAATAAAGACATTTTCCAAATATATTGCTTTGTTCATCTGTTTTCCCTAAGGAGATACAAGTGAATTTATGACCTCCCTGGCTATTTCAGTTCCCTAAGTAACTGACCTGTAAACAATTCTCCCCCTGCTGTTTGTTTTATGTGATAGCAGTGAGTGACATCATCACACAGGTCATGGCAGTGTCTGTGCTGCTGGGCAGTAAAAAGCTTGATTTATGTAAAATAAACAGAACTGTAATTAGGGCTTTTGTTTGAGGAATCAGATAAAGCCTTCTTCAAGCAGTTTGAGAAGCTTCTGAGCTAATCTGATCTAATTAGCAACTGAAAGCACAGTGTTGAATACAAGCAGGGAGCTGTATGCAAATTAGTCAGTCTGAACCAGGAAGTGGCAGAGTATTTCATTCATGCAGCCTATGAAACTCTGTAGGGAGACAACTCCTTTAAGGATGCTTTTACACATTGCATTTTTCCACACTATGATCTTTCTGTAGAAGTTTATGCTAGACATAAATAAGCTTTCAGTGGATACAATATAGTAACAACTTCTATAATTTATTGAATATCAAGAACAACCACTTAAAACCATTACAGTGGGTTACTTGCATGTATCACGATTAGCAGTATGTGGCCAACAGTCCTGCAAAGTCCATATGTAGCATATGTTTTTCGTGCCTCTCCGGCATAGCAGCTCAGTCTTCAGCTTGGAGTTTAGCAAGTAGACAGGCGGGCCTTCACCGCGCACGCGCGCGACGTTTCTGGAGAATTCCTCCCCCTTTCTCAAGCACGTGCTTGAGAAAGGGGGAGGGATTCTCCCGAAACGTCGTGCGCGGTGAAGGCCCGCCTGTCTACTTGCTAAACTCCAAGCTGAAGACGCTGAAGCTGCTATGCCGGAGAGGCACGAAAAACATATGCTACATATGGACTTTGCAGGACTGTTGGCCACATACAGTGGGTTACTTGCGTGTATCACGATTAGCAGTAATAGTTTTAAGTGGTTGTTCTTGATATTCAATAAATTATAGAAGTTGTTACTATATTGTATCCACTGAAAGCTTATTTATGTTGAGGAACGGGGAGAGAAGGATACCCTGTGTTAGTGGAGCGTGGCGCAACGATATATAAATAAGAAACTACCAGGTTATTTAAAAGAAGCTTATGCTAGCACATCTAAAACAAAAAAAAAAGTATCATCAAGAAGTTAATTTATGTCCATAATTCTAGTCAAATAGAGAAACCCATATATTTTATAGATAATACTTGAAGAATAGATGGGCACCAAGGGGTTAACTTAAATGGAAAACCACTTTATATCCATGGCAGCAATAGGACCTTCAGTATCTCCTTATATCAAGTGGTGCTCAGCCAAATCGTGAGACTGTAGGAATCCAGAACAATAGAAGAGAACATAAGGCGGCACTCACCCGTTCAGTATTCAATTCCTTTATTCACAAAAACGGCATAAAAAAGACCGGGATGGATGGCCATAGAAAGCCAACCATCGTTTTGCGCATACACGCGCTTCCTCAAGGCATCCGTCCCGGTCTGTTTTTGTGAATAAAGGAATTGAATACTGAACGGGTGAGTGCCGCCTTATGTTCTCTTTTATTGTTCTGCATATATTTTATAGACTTATTGTGCAAAGAGCGATCTATTTCAAGCATTTATTTATTTTTAATCTGGATGGTTATGGCTTACAGCTAATGAAAACCCCTAATTCACTACACTGGAAAATTTGGGGTTTTCAGTCTAGTTCAGTAGGCTACACAATCACGGGGAAGACTGCTGACTTTACAGTTGTCTAGATGACCATCACTGATGCCCTCATTGCTAAAGAAGCTGGCACTACAGACTGCAGTATCAAAGCATTTAAATAGGAAGTTGTGTGGAAGAAAAAAGTGTGGTAGAAAAAGGTGCAACAGCGCAGCCTTGAAAGGATTGTCAAGAAAAGGTCATTCAGAAAGTGGGGAGAGATTCACAGGGAGTGGACTGCGGCTGGAGTCAGTGCTTCAAGATCCACCACCTACAGATCAAACCGGGACATGGGCTACAACTGTCGCATCCCTTGTGTCCAGCCACACTCAACCCAGAGACACCATCAGAAGCCTATTACCTGGGCTAAGGAGAAAAAGGGCTGGGCTGTGCTCAGTGTCCACAGCCTGTGTTCAGATGAAGTGGGACCTCAATTTTAAAATGAAATTCAGAGTCTATAGAGAGTGGAGAGGTCACAATCCAGTAGCTTCAGGTCCAGTGTGAAGTTTTCATAGTGATGGTTTGGGGAGCCATGTCCTCTGCTGGTGTTGGTCCACCGTGTTCTATCAAGTCCAAGGTCAGCGCAGCCGTCTACCATGGAATATAGAGCACTTCAAGCTTCCCTCTGCTGACGAGCTTTATGGAGATGCTGATTTCATTTTCCATCAGGATATGGCACCTGCTCAGACTGCCAAAAGTACCAATACCTGGTTTAATAACAACAATATTACTGTGCTTGATTGACCAGCAATCTCACCTGACTTAAAGAGAACCTGTCACATAGATTATGCCCCCTTGCTGTAAACAGCACAAGCTAGTGACAGACCTGCTGTTTCCAGCACTGTGTCCCTTATTCTGTAAGATGCTGGAGTTTTCGTGTATTTAATGCTCAAATCTGCAGTTTTCAGACAGAAGAGTCATTCGAAGAGTCCTTCAAAGAGTCAGTTTTTTTCAAACCCGGCCAATCGGAGGCTAGCCCCGCCCACCTCAACTGACAAACCTATTACTTTGAATAGGTAGAAACATGTGAATAACTGTCAGTGGGCGGGGCTAGCCTTTAGTGGGTGGAGCTCACACCTGCTCATGAATAAGATTTGAGGGGTAAATGCTCTAAAACTACAGCATCTTACAGAATAAGAGACACAGAGCTGGAAACAGCAGGTCTGTCACTAGCTTGTGCTGCCCTCAGCAAAGGGGGCATAACCTATGTAACAGGTTCCCTTTAAACCCCATCCAGTATCTATCATGAGCCAGAGCCAACAATGCAGCTGAGCTGAAGGGTGCGATCACAGCAACCTAGGCCTCCATAACACCTCAGCAGTGCCATAGGATGATCGCCTCCATGCTGCGGTGCATTGCAGTAATTAATGCAAATAGAGCCCTGACAAAGTATTGAATGCATATACTGTACAGACCTTTCAGTAGGCCAACATTTCTGGATTTCAATTCTTTTTGATTGGTCTTGTACATTATTCTAATTTTCTGAATTTGGGATTTTCATTAACTATAAGCCATAATCTTCCACATCAAAAGAATTAGTCGTTACTGTGTGACGACTGTTAAGTACAAGCTATGGCTGCTAAAACTAGATTTTTATTCCTATATAATCTACTCTTCTGTTTTTTGTGTATTGTTGGCACTATTCTGTTTTGAAACCTCCATGTCTCGGGCGAGCTCTACCTCCAGCTTAGACAAATTATTTCTTGAAAGACCTAGCAAGAAGCTATGAAATATGTATGCCTTTCTAAAATTGTAAGCTTCAGCTATTTTTTTTTTCTCCTTTTTTTCATCTCCTCAGCACCAGCGTAAACAGATGGGGTTTAGTGTGTCATATAATTGCTGATTCAGGTCATGCAGTCATGTGCGTGTATGTGCTTGAGAACTAAGAATCCTGATTACTTAACAAAATGTTCATTTGCTGGCAGAGATTTAAATATGAAAAATCCAGTTTGCAGGTTGTGTGTGTGTGTATACATAGGATAGCCATTTTATTTCATAGAACGCACATGCCTGAATTTTATTTATTTTTTTATGTGGGGTTCTCTTGCCGTTGAAAGTATATACTTGATGACATAAGAAGTTAACCCTTAGTTTTTTTATAGGGTTATTGTATAGATGGACATTTTTGCATTAGTGGAATTAAAGAAATTGTCAATCAGGATCCCTTTAGCCAGTCAATATGTCCCATTAATAGATATGGATATTGTAGAGAAACTCAAGACCTTCCCCCACTGCAAGGAGTGATTTCTACTGTGACAAACTTGGCACGACTTTAAAGTATGCCATGTTACCATATTTAATATTTTAAATAAATATAAATATATATATATATATATATATATATATATATATATATATATATATATATATATATATATATAAATATATATCACTTCAGTGTGCATCTGTTTTAGTTTTCACACCAGATTGAACATATACTATTGACTTCATATGATTTCTATTTCTTTTTACTTTTGTTTTGAAGGTTAAGATGGTCTCTGGATGTCCTGCAAAGTGTGCTTATCAAGAAGAAAAAGGATAATTCTGGAACTAGCAGAACCTTAACTAACCTAAACTTTTTGGGACTCTTAAGAGTTCTTTTCTTTTCTATGGAAAAAATGGAGCATTCAAGTCGTCATTTACGTTTTAAACTACAGAGTCTTAGTCGACGTTTGGATGATTTGGAAGAAGCCACGAGAAATCTACAAAAGGCTGAAGATGAAGTTCTTGACCTTCAGGATAAAATTATACAGGCAGAGGGGAGTAATTCTAGTATGTTAGCAGAAGTAGAAGCTTTGCGAAAGAGAGTGCTGAAGATTGAGGGCAAAGATGAAGAAGTAAAGAAAGCCGAGGATTTGGGTAGACTGATAAAAGAGAAACTGGAAAATGAGGAAAATATTACTCGAGAACTTAGACTGGAAATTGAGCAGCTCCAAAAAAGAATGAGTGAGCTTGAGAAACTGGAAGAGTTTTTCAACAAGAGCAAAAGCGACTGCACTCAACTAAGCCTTAGCCTGAATGAAGAAAAAAATATGTCTAAGAAGTTATCTTCTGAACTGGAAGTACTTAAAAGCAGAGTTAAAGAACTGGAATCTTCTGAAAGCAAACTGGATAAAGCTGAACAGTTTCTAACAAGTGAGCTGGAGAAAATTAAGTGTTTGAGTCTTAGCTTTGCTAATGAAAAGAAGCTTTTTTTAGAACGAGAGAAGCAGAATGAAAAAATAATTTTAGAACTTAAGGAACAATTGAAAGGGAAAAATACAGGGGAGCAAAGTAGAAATGAATCCAATGTATTGGAGCGATCCCCTGATCAACATATAGAGCATAACAAATTTAGGATTGAAGACAGCTTAACTTCTAAATCATTGCAGAGAGTTGGACTTGATTACATTAAGCAGTCAGAAAATCAGACTAGCAGCAACAATGAAAATGAGAAAAACAAGTACCAAGAAGACAACAAAATAAAAGAACTTAACCAAGAAATTGAGAAACTTAAGAATCAACTTAAACACTATGAGGGACTTGAGCAAGAATTGAAACAGCTTAAAGAAAAACACTCTGAACTGCAAGAAAGCTATATTAGCGAACAAAATAAAAACAAGCAGGTTACTGAAGAATTGCAAGCTTTACAACGACAAACTAGTCAGTATAAAGAAGTTGAAAATGGAATACTTGACGGTGAAGACCTAATTTTACGAAGTAGAATTAGAAATGAGAGAAAAAGCAAAGTTGCGTCTATTGAACCTTCTCCAGTGTCAAAGTATAGTTCACAAGAGTTATCATCTCAAGTGAGAAATGAGAGGTTTCGAAATTCCGAATTTAAGAGACAACTATCAAACTCTAGTTCAAACTCTGGTAGGAAAACCTCAAGGTCTGCTCTTACTGATACAACAGGAAATCTAAAGAAAGAGGAGAAAGTCATGCTTTCTTATTTTTCAAGTGGTAAAGATTTTAGTATTGTGCATAATGATGTTAAAAAATCTAAAGACCAGCCATCAGTTTTAAGTCGATATCCACCAGCAGTTCAAGAACAAGCACCACAAAAGTCCTGGAAAGGGTCTACTTCAAGGCAGACAGACAGATCTATGAGGTTTTTCGGTGAAGATTATTCTGTGAAAGCGTCCACAAAGAAGGAGATTTCATTGGAAAATGAAGCTGAAAAGGTGACTTTTGGTGACACGTCTGAGAATAGAGTGCTCTCCGAGCAAACCATTCCATCAGAGAACAGCTTGTTAACCTCAGAATTGAGTAACCACAGTCCAGACGTAAATAGTGCTCAAACGAACATGGATGTTGTATTTGAATCAAAATTACAAATGATTACAGGAGATGTGGAAAAGTCCTCCTCCCAGGATAGACTGTCCAGATATGGAGGGATTTTAGGCCAGGAAGATAGCGGCACAAATGTTAATGCTGAATATAACCTAAGACCTGTTACCTCAAATCATGAGGAGATCGATCCACAAATAAGTCAGATCTCAAGTACGCACAGATCTTACTACAGAGAGAAAACAAGAGCTAGAGCCTCAAAGCCACAGATTCCTGAAAAGCCTCATATTTTAGAAACCTCAGACCACAAAGATTCTGAAAGAAGGACTAGGCTTACAGGACTACACACCAAGAGACAGTCTAGAGAAAAAAATCTAGGCCTAGAAAGTAATAGACACTCCTCTTTCGAGAATCAAAGTTATTCAAGTCAAAAGGAGACCGGACGTTCTAGGAATATGTCCTATGATGGTTTAGACAATACAGAAACCAGTTCTCACCTTGCATTGCCGCCAAGATCATGCAGTCCACGAGAAGCACTACAGTCAACTGTGATTATTAAGCCCATTATAATTGAAAGAGATGTAAAAGAAGTTATGAGTGACTACAGAGCAAGGTCAAGCTCTGACATGAACAAGACACCTAACAAAATTAGCAGTATAAAAATCTACCCATCTGAAACGACGTCTTCTCGTACCAACACGGATGAGATCACGAGAGAGAGGCACACTTCCACAAGTAACATTAGACTGTCTGCAAATGATCAGCCGCCGCTAAAGAACAACATCAGTATTCCACTTGAAATCTCTTTGAACAAAGATGATTTGATCTTAAAGGTGGCAGATAAGGATAAGGATTTAAATCACAGAGAAGCAAGTAGGAATCTGGACCAAAGTAATAAAAGGGAAAAGATCAAAGAAAATGATATAAGTATAGACACCGTCACCTGGAAAAGTCATGATATTGGAGGAGCAAATCATTTTGACAGTAAACGTGTTACAAATAAAAGCTCTTGGAGGAAAGGGTTCGGTTCCATAGAGGAACTGGACAGACTTGGTAACGAAAAGGATGACCTGGATTCCAAAACTAGACGAAAATCATGTTTTGATGACGATAAACCTTTAAGATCACGTGAGCTTTATTCAAGAAATAAAAGTTCAAGTGTAAACAGTTATAGTGCTACCCCAGAATTTATCTCGAAAAGGAGCCAAAGCAGTTTAAGCGCAACTGAAATTATAGCAAGACGAAACTCTCCAAATATACTAGTAACATCAGGAAAAACTTCTTGGACTCGTACTAGTTTTGAGGTGGGTAGTCCTTTTATTTTTATGGTTAGAGGGATATTTTCAATAAAAAAAATTTTCTTTATACATTACCCACTTCATGTTGATTTCTAGAGATGGTCAAGCTGTTTATTTCGACTCGCACATTTTCCATTCTATAGAATACATTGGAATCCAATTGCTAATAATTTTGCTTAATAGGAACCTTTCACTAGGGGCCACATGTATGAACCTGTTTGGGTCTAAAACTCACTTTTTTGCCCATAGTAACCTATGGGCAAATGTGTGCGTTTTAGACCTAAACAGGTTCATACATGTGACCCTAAATATCTTTAGAAGTAAACCAATACTGTTATGTAGAGCTCGGTAACCTTTAGGAACTGGCCTTGTGAAAATTGGCTATTTTATTATGCAGGATAAAACAAGTGTTAGAAAATGGTGAGAGATTTACATACATCATGTGCTAAGTTATCTGGTGTTGTAAAAAGACATGGTGATCTCGCTGCTTGCATGCCCAGTCTGCATTGAGTGACAGTGGGATATTAGTCTTGCATAGAAAACCGCCCGTTGTACCAATGCTATGCTTGGGTATTACCAAGCATTATAACTTCATGGCGGCGGTTTATATGAAGAACATTAGAGGAACATTTTCATAGGATATTGGGACTTGTCTTCTGAATCATATAGCAGTCAGCTTGCGTTCCTGATGATTAAAATTATAACTAGTCACAGGACCGCTTTATCCGGTGCTAATGTACAAGATTTATCAAATCCTTTCTGTACTCATACATTGTCATGCACTAGTTTAGCCCCAGTAGTGGATCTCTAGGATAGCGGCTACCAAATGATGTTTTTAATTTGAGTGTTTCGGTGTATGCTTTGTTCATGGATGTACTGAATGGCACAAACCTACCAGTGATAAAAAAATAATAATTGGCAGTTTATCTATTTCCTTCTTTCAATATGGAAAAAAGAATTCCAACAACTCGTGCAAAAAATAAAAAGCTTTGATTTAAGCATTGTCATTATGAAAAGTTAAGTTTTCATCAACTGCAAAATTAAAGGACCCTATGGAAATTGATGTTTTATGGGATTTCACCTCTGGGACCTTAATCTGTTGGAAGAACAAGGATTCCCTATCGGAGTTAGGCAAACGAAGTTGGTCCCATATAGAATAAGTTTTTCATTGAATAGAAGGTTGTGCTGCTTACGCCAAATAAGTCTTAGAGCAACATGGAAGTCTACTTTCCAATATTCAGGTGCTGCTAGCTGTTTTTGCTTGATTTTAAAGTCATGGCCAAAAGTTTTGAGAATGATACAAATGTTAATTTTTACAAAGTCTACTGCATCAGGTTTTATAATGGCAATTTGCATATACACCAGAATGTTATAAAGAGTGATCAGCTTAACAGCAATTAATTGCAAAGTCAATAGTTGCCTAGAAAATTAACTTTTTCCCCAAAAACACATTTCAACTTCATTGCAGGCCTGCCTTAAAAGGACCAGCTAGCATCGTTTCAGTGATTGCTTCATTAACACAGGTGTGGGTGTTGATGCGGACAGGGCTGGAGATCAATCTGTCATGATTAAGTAAGAATCACACCACTGGACACTTTAATAGGAGTCTTGTGCTTGGCACGACCTCTTTAAGGCCTCCTTTTAATGCTTCCCTTTCCACCCTCCAAGTTTAGGGTCTGTGAAATAAGATAACTTATTAAAGAGCCATTTCAAGAGCAGATTGCCCGTTCTAAAAAAAAAAAAAGAAAATGCTCAAAAAACACTATAAATAGATATTTTATATTTTCCTATTCACTCATTGCAAACACCAGGGCTGCATTTTTAGTAGGTAAAAATAAAAGCAAATTCACACAAAATTCCTTCTACATAGAGTACTTTTTTTCATTGCACTTGGACTACCATTTTCTCTGGTTATTAAGTGAACCTGTCATATTGAACATGTGATCTGACATGTGGGTAGCATGTTATAGAGCAGGTTGAGCAGAGTGATGTATAGTTTTGTGCTGAAACCTTTACTAGAAATTGGAGATTATTAATTTAATTTATTGCTTATGCTGGGTTAGAGTCCAGTGGGCAGTCTTAACTGCATTTGACAGCTTTTCCAGTATTAGTGGGAATGCAGAGTTGGCTGTCAATCATTCATAAGACCACCCACTGGACCCAGCATAAGCAATATATTAAATGAATGATCTCCAAGTTCTAGTAAAGGTTTCCGCACAAAACTAAGCCAGAATTTTCAATAATTTTATTTTCTGCTGGATCTTTCTCTATACACCTATATATTAATCTGCTCTATAAAATGCTGCCTGCAGACTACGTTACATGTGAAAGGGTCCGTTTAATCAAATTTGTAACTATGCACACAGTTGTCAGGCAGCTACATTGTGAGATCCAATTGCGCCATGTGCTGTTCATTAGAGTAGACAGATAAAGCCATGGTTTCCAGATACCCCAAGCCAATGGAATGAAAGATCAGGTTAAGTGAAATCCCTATCATGCGTGATCTTTCTTTCTTCTATTGGGGTACTATCAGTTTGCTTCACATATACATTAGATTGCTGACCGGATTTTTGCCAAAATTGATTTCAGCCAAAATTTGTAATATGTCTACTATCTTAAAAATGGAAAAAGAGCATCCCCTCTAAAATAGTGATTTCCACCTATTGCTGCCTGCCACCTTTTGAAGGGCCTTTGTTCCCAGCGGAGCCTTTCCTAAACATGTAGCCTATTTTCTTATCACACCCTTTCCTTTCATGATTTCTGTGCGAAGTGATTTTTTTTTCTTTGTATCCATCCAGGTTGATGATAATTTCAATTCTAGGAGAAAATATTCCAGTGAAAATTTGTATAGGACAGACTCCACAGGATGGAAGCAAAATCCAAATCCAAACCAGAGGCACCAAAAGAGCATGGTGGAGGAGCGGATCCGACAACTAGAGCACTAAGTTGCCTACATATAAGGGAATAAGGTACAGACGTCCACCTTCAGCACAGTTAATGTGGGACTGCACTTATACGCAGGCTGGTTACTATACTGAGTGCATAGCATGACACGTCTGAGCTGTATTGTTAGGTGAACTGGCTGGCCAGCATTTTTGCCATAAGGTTGTGAATGGAATGGAATTCTTTCTTCCTTTGTCTTCGATGTAATTGTTTTCAATGATGGCTTCTTTTACAGGGACTCACGTTACTCCTAATTTGTTATTGAAACCTGTAATTGCGACAATAAAAAGTTTTGCTTCCTATAAGGCATTGATGTTGGTAAAGTCGTAAAATATGTTTATACTATGTGAGGCATGCAAATGACAGATTTGCATATTGCAAAATAGTGATAGTCCTTGTGTTTAGGAGGGTCTTCCAAAATTGGCAAAACTATCTAGTCCAAGCCATTCTGATTTCACAAAAAACTCTCCATCCTTTTTTATTTATCTATCTTATACCATTATATTTTCTCAAAGTGGTCACCCATTTTACACTTGTGGGCACCTTCATGTGATGTTAAATCAAAACATTCTATAAAAGTGCATAAAAATATAGGGAGACATGTACGAATCCTGGTGATGACAGGCCAGTTCTAAATCACTTTAAGACACTGTAGAATGCACCAGAATGTATGACCCTGTTCTTCTGCAGTTCATACATATAGTAGCAGTGTAGTGCCAATACGACAACTCAGGCTCCGGCACCACCATTAACCTGGTCTGGCTATTCTAGCTGTTCTGTGCCCAAGTTTGGGCATCAGAGAATCATAAATGTGTCTACTTCTACTAATGTGGTGCAACGCCCCCAGAACGCCCCAAAACTTTGGCACACTAAAAAGTGTCTTTGGAGTACGCCTGTTCATACATCTATAGAACTGGTCTACTACAGCTTTTCGAAGCCAGAATTCTGATGTAGCCCCATTCATACATGTTGCCCATAGTGTCTGTGATTAAAGGTCCAAGCAGAGTCCAAGACACCCAGAACAACCTAAAAATCGAAATGCCTCTATGTATCTTGATCTTATCCAGATGCTGGTTTTATGTCATATAATCACATGTCCTGATTAGGGGTATTAATGCTCACCCTTAGGCTAAGTTCACACGGCTTAATTGCGGGGCGTAATTACGCCGTGTGGGCAGAGCAGGAGCGGGGGGGGCGGCACCTCGCCAGCCCAAAGACTATCATTACTAGTGGCGCGTATACGCCGCTAGAATATGACATGTCACTTATTTCCCCCCCCCCCCCCTCTCCCCTACCCCTCCCGCGGCGGATTCGCCGAGCAGGGAGAGGAGACGTAATCCATAGTTCTCTGAGAACTGTGGTTTACCGTAATGATTGGGACGTATTCCAGCCGTAATACGTGCTCTACGGCGCGTACTTACAGACTGAAATACGTCCCATTTTAAGCAGTGTGAACATGGACTTAGGGCATGTCCCTACGGCACGGGTTTTCGGCTGGTTTTTCAGCCGGTTTGCGTTTTTTTCAGACCGCCTGAAAAACCGGCCGAAAATGAGCACAAGGGCGCGCTATGCACAACCTGTGCAGCAGTCCCCACTGCACAGGTTTTGCCGTCGGACGGTTTTGCCGCTGGCGGTCCGGCGGCAAAACATTGTAGAAGCACAATCTTCCGTCCGGTTTCCCGACAGAAGATGTGCTTCTCAATGGGAGGGGGGAGGGCTCTTCTCCATAATCCTGTTTTCAGATGCGGTGTAAAGTGACTAAAACTGTCTAGTACCTAAAGAAGTATTTTTGTGCAAAATGTGCCTGAGTGTGTTTTGATCAAAGCAAGAAAGTTGCCACCTTTTACCCTTTGTCTATTGCTTTAATACAGGCATCCTCAAGCTGCGGCCCTCCAGCTGTTGGCAAACTACGACTCCCATCATTCCCACTGTTATAGATTATATAAATGCATGATGGGAGTTGTAGTTTCCCAACAGCTGGAGGGCCGCAGTTTGAGGATGCCTGCTTTGATATCTGGGCCAGTGACCATACATGTATGCTAGCGAATGCCTATTTTACAGTCTCTCTGTAAGGTTTTATCTAACCTTACCATCTTTTGATTTCAGGTCTGTGTGTTCCAGAAGAAAATGGACTGTCTTAAAATCTGAAGCTGACACTTTGTATACCTGTTGTTTTTCCCATCAATGTGCACTTCCTAGTACTTAAAAAGGACCTCAGCCATCTTGTTTGATCGTGCTCTACCCGCTCTTCTTCTTCTTCTTCTTTTTTTTTTTTGTTAGCTTTATCAGTGAAATTGTCAAGGGAACTAATGCATGATCTCTCAGGTTAAAAAGAAGGGCACATATACTTGCAACTGTATATAATACTGAAATAGCTTTTTGTGGGATATATATATATATATATATATATATAAAGAGAGAGAGATTTTTATATATAGCAAACCCGGCTTGCATGGCTATTGCTTTTAATTGTGTAGGTACTGAGAGTACAATGCTATATCCACTTTAATTTATAAAATAGTCGGGGCGGTAGAAAATTTGAAAGCAATTCTCTGTACTCTGTTTGGGTAAGTGAAGAAAAAGCATTAACTTTTGTATAAATACCCGGTATATGTATTGTTTCTTGCAGCACATTGTGTATGTATATAGGAGCAGGGAACAGATTCTCCAGAGCATGTAAAAACCCTTGATTTTTTCCCACATCCATTTTTAATTTTTCTATAATTGCCAATTTATTTCTTAAAAGGTTTTTTAAAAAGGATCTTTTTTTTTGTTTTTAAACATGGTTTGTTTTAATTAAAATCACCGTTGTATTCAGGACTACTAAATAAAATTATTTGTCTTTGAATAATATTTAAGGATTAAGCAGGGGGAAAAAGAAAAAAAAGGAAATTTGAGTTTGATCATTCATTTAGAGTTTGGGCTTTTAAAGGGGTTTTTTTTTTGTTTTGTTTTTTTTGGGGGGCGGGGGGGGATGGGATGAAAAAAACGAATGTCCCAAATCCCCCACTATTCATCTCATGAATTAGATTGGCCCCATCTTGACAACAAGTAAAGCCTTCTCCTTAGATCCAGTTTAAAATTGGAGCTTCCCAAACCAATGTTTTTTTTTGCTAGATAATTATATGCAGTATTTATTTTTATATTATCTTTTTCGAAAAATAAAAAATATAGAATGGCTAATCAAATTGGTATTTATGTGACATTTTTTGTCTTACAGAAATTGCTTTGTGAATTTTAATAATTTTGTTTTCTAAAGCAAGGGCTTAAGTTTATCAATACCAAATCAATTAGGCTTACTGCAAATATTAGAATTTTTTTTTATCATGAGCGAGTGACAAGAATTGACCTACTGAGGAGGGCTTTTTGTGCCTTTGACTATACATTAGGGAGCCTTCTTTACATTCTATGTTGTATTGCCACTAATTCTACTCTTTGTGAATTCTTACATTTACTTATAGTCTATTGGGATGTTTACAAAAATCCGACTAAAAGGCAGGACTGAGATTAATACCATTCAATTGCCGTGGACTGGTCACTATATGTGGTTGGGCAGTGTATCCAGCAACCAGGCTTTCTCCAGATCTGGCATTGTACGGACTATAGAGTGGAAGTAAAATAAGGGCCACATGTATA
This sequence comes from Phyllomedusa bahiana, assembly GCA_025379985.1. NCBI lineage: Eukaryota > Metazoa > Chordata > Amphibia > Anura > Hylidae > Phyllomedusa > Phyllomedusa bahiana. The sequence goes on along the minus strand of JAODAL010007537.1, from coordinate 40,673 downwards.
AAACGGTTTTGGTCTAAAACTCACTTTTTTGCCTATAGGTTTCTATGGGGAAAAAAGTGAGTTTTAGACCAAAACCATTTCATACATGTGGCCCTAAGTGTCAGTCTTTGTAATGAATTGGAATTGTGGAAAGAAATTCAGGACCTACCATCTTCACATATGTATAAAGAATAGCCATACAAAATAGTGCTGCTTATTCACATGGCCATATGTCTGGTTTCTATCTACATTTTTTTTTCCCTTTGGCACGACTGAGATTACTGTCCAAAAATGTTAATGGCCCCTCAATGTGAAACCTAACAGGAAGAGCTGAGCAGATTTGATATTTAGTTTTGTGAGAAAAAAATTGAACTTAGAATGAATAAATGAATTTCACCTCATTCTGGACTTAGGAGTCCAGTGGGTGGTCCTAATTAGTGATTGACAGCTGTTTTTGTATGCACTTTTATTTAAGTTAGTTTAAAAGGAATCTGTTGCGGTAAAAAAAACAACTTATTAAATAAAGACTCTGATCCATATTCTTTTCTTCTCAACCGATTTTTAGTTTGTGATTGTAGATTTCTCATTTCAGTCGTCTATATATGATTGTGGGGACAGCATTCTTGCCTGCACTGCTTTAACTGCAGTCAGTCAGTCTTAAGGCTCTTATGTGCATAAAGCTGCTGTAAAGAATCTCTTAAGTCCCATTGACTTCTGTAGGAGAGTTTTCTAGGCATGAAGAAGTCAGTATACAGGGAGGGGGAGAGGATGCACTGAAACTATCTCCTATTGTTACTGGTGGATCCTGTGCTATTAGTGTCTCCTTTCAGTTTGACCCTGCTTGTACTGCTTATGAGCAGACTACTAAAAAATCTTTCTCTACAGATCAGGAAGTGTTGTGAAAACTGCAGGACTTAAGAATTATTAAAAAAATATTAAGTGATATGGAAAATTTAAAAAAAACAAAACCAAAAATTCCTAAAAAATGTGTTTTAACATTAAAACCGGGAGTTAAACAAGTAATTTTTATGACACATTCCCTTTGAGTGAGACTGCCCACTGGACTACTTGGCACGGAATGAGTAAGGATAAAAAAAACCCACAAATGACACGGACTATCTTCCCATTTGCTCAGCTCCTCCTGTTTGAACATGCCTAATGGTAGAAGGTGCAATGTGACATGTTCCCTTTAAGTAATGGTCTATATTAAAGGACACTCAAGAAGCATGGTTTTAATTGTCTTCAGAATGTGATGTGTAGGTCATATTAAAACTTAGTTACATGTTGTCCGGGCCAAATAAAGTCCACTTCCTTATCTGGCCGCCATTGATACATTCTGCCAAGCGGTTATTTTATTCCATGCAGCCGGGATCCCTGTTCATAATATATGTACTATATTTCCATTTTTCATCTAACTCAAGGATTTGACTGGTCACCGCCTGACAACTTATGGCTTACTCATACATATTCATTCCTCCTCTACAAGCCCTGACAAGACACAGCTAAGCAATTGTATTGCTTAGACGTGTTTTTTTTTTTGTTTGTTTGTTGTTTTTTTTTTTAGTTGTTTAGACCAGGGGTGTCAAACTGCGGCCCTCCAGCTGTTGGGAAACTACAACTCCCATCATGCATTTGTATAATCTATAACAGTGTAGTTTCCCAACAACTGGAGGGCTGCCGTTTGACACCTGTGGTTTAGACTATTAAGAGTGGAATAAACTGCATGATATTTTGTAATTATTGAGCATGCTTCAATTGGTGGTGTCGCTTGCAGTTTCTGCCATGCCCATTCTTACATATCTATTTAGGATAAGATGTGTGCATTCTGAAAATTGTAATGTCTTAATGTAAAAAGAATTATCCCCACTGCCCTTTATTTTATATAGAAGTATAATTTATCTCCAGATGTAACCAGAACTGAGGATATTGGGGGTCTTCCTGATCAGATTGAGGGGTTTGACACCTTAAGATGAGTTGCATGCTGTAGTGCTGCTTTATACGGTCAGGGCAGTTTATATTTTGGATATGGAAGCGCCAAAGTCTACTCTGTACATATAGAACAGTTGTATCCCCACTATATTTTTATAAGGACAATAGAATATAGCAAAAAAACTCCTCCTTTTTTTTTTTTTTTTAAAGAGGGAAAATATTGCAGCAGTGAGAGCTGCTACAAACCTGTGAACGACCTAACCTGAGAAGTGGGAAGTCGCATTTATTCAAACGCTTTGCCTGCAATGGCCTTGTATTGTTTCTATTGTGCATGAATTGAACCCAGACCAGAAAATGACTGCACTACAATAACCTCTATGCTTCCAACTTGTGCAGTGCATTTATTCTGCCACAATGTTGAAAGCTTTTTTTTTTTTTTTTTTTCCAAAACAATCGTTATCTGCTTAAAATGTGATGTTACTGGTTGGCACACTGCGTTTAGGCAATGGAGCCATATTTCTATTCTTGCACATGATCTCTGAAGTATTAAGGACTAAAAATAAGCCACAATCAGTTACTGATGGAAAACCTGGAGGTTGCTTCTTTGGACTTTCTGCACAATACTCCAGGTTATGCTCCAAATAAATAATTGCCAAGGTTTTGTTTTAAAGCATCTAGTAAAAAGTATTTCCAGAAAAAAAAAAAAAAAAATGTTCATTATTTCACTTGCATTCATCGTTTCATCCAAGTGCCCCCTGGGCTCGATTTTGGGGTGGCCCCTGTTTTCCATCCCAAAAAACAAAAAAACTTTTTTTATAAGATCTCTATTAACCTGTGTCATTCCTCTACTTCTTTTGAATTTGACTATATAGATGTCCATTATCTTTGGTAATAAAAATAGTTTTTACAAGTCTGTCTCGTCTGTCTATTTTATACTTTTAGTGGCTTGATATGACAATATATCAAAATATTTGTAGATTTGTTTTTTGTATTCCTCTTTTATATTAAGCTCAGTGTGGAACTGCCTGTTCCTTGATCCCACCAAAGGAAATTATTCTAAAGATTCACCTGACAAATTGAGTCTTTGAGGGCCCAGCCTCTAGCTAAAAAAAGGAAGTAAGGACAACTTTCAAGTTCTATTTGCACATGCACAGTTTTATAGTATATCTGTAAGTCGATTCTAGAGCCAGGTCATAATGAAGTTGTTTTCTGCTAAACGGTTGGGGCCCTGAAATATTAGGTGTAAAATATTGTGACAGAGCTTGGACCCACAAGAGGAGAATGTGATACTCTGGTGGACCAGTCCACCAGTGTAAAGTAGTTGGGTGGACAGCTTGTGTAACATTGTAAATAAAACAGCCATCAATGTGTAAACTGCTGGCAACAAAAGTGAGTACACTCCTAAATGAAAATAGACAAATTGTGCCCAATGTGTCAATATTTTTTGTGGCCAGCATTTATTTCCGAGCACTGAATTAAAGGGAACCTGTCACATAGGTTATGCCCCCCTTGCTGAGGACAGAACAAGGTAGTGTCATACATGCTGATTACCACACTGTGTCCCTTATTCTATAAGATGCTGAAGTTTTTAGAGCTTTAATCTCAAATCTTATCATGATCAGGTGTCCAGCCCTGTCCACCTGGCAGTTATTTCACGATTCTATTCTACCCTAATCAAAGTAATAGTTTGTCCAGTTGAGGTGGCGGGGCTAGCCCAACATTTGCGAGGTTTTGAAAAAAAAACCTCAACATTTGCTGCCCATTGTTTAGGGAATGTCGCACATGTGTATCTTGCGCTGGCTAGCGTGTACTCTTCTAAATCGGGTGGGAGAAAGTGACAATGCACATTTAAATACGGTGTGTACGCGCCCTGAATAATTAGTGTCAACGTTGGCCCAACTCTGCACAGCCTGCCGGCGTATTGCAGGGCGAAATCCTACCCCACAAATACGTCGTCAATAATCCGTTGTGAACATTGCCTTACTGTTAGGCTATGCTCACACGGCTTCATTGTGGGGCGTAATTACGCCGTGTGGGCGGGAGCGGGGGGCCGGCACCGCTGGTAATTCACATGCCACTTATCTCCCCTCTCGGCGTATTCGCCGAGCAGGGAGAGGAGATGTAATCCATAGTTCTCCACTGTGGAGTACCGTAATGACGTGGACGTATTCCAGCCCTGTGAACATAGCCTTAGAGGCACAAGGGGGGGGGGGGGGGGTCATTAACTCCATTTGGGGCGCTTAGATGGGGGGTTTGTGCAGAGGTAGGAATTAGTAGGGAAGTACTGGAAAAGTGATTTGGTGAATTCCACAGAGATAATCTGTGGTCGGGAGAAATCATCATGGTGGATTGGGCCAGCTGGAAACAAAAAAGAAGGTAAAGAGAACAACTTGTCAGAGAAGAGAGCAATTCATCAGAGAAAAAATCCTGTGAGTACCTGGATGTAACTTTAATGTAATCACTTGTGTGCAAGGTCCCTATCTACAACTGGTATTGGTCATTGTATCATAATATGTCGCAGAGGTCCGTGTACAACTGTATCACACACTTGTATGGAGTCATATGTTTTATATTTCAGATACTGGTATGGTGTATTATCAGAGAGATTTCACGTGTCTGGAAAATATTAGTGCAATGTGTTATTGGTGGATGAAAGTTCCAGCATGGTGCAACCTGTTAATTGGGGAGGGGGTGAGGGAGAAATGTTTTCACCCTGCCCTGAGTGCAATTTATCCTAGAAATGGCCTTGTGGTACCTATTTGCTTCACACAGTTTTACCCACTCACTGAAAGCTGTGGAGGGAGAGTGAGTGTAGGTCTTTCTTCTTTTTAACATACATTAGTATATTGCTTATCGTTTGCATTTTTTTGGACTTACGGTTTATCCATTACAGACTACCATATTGCCTCCCTAATAGACATGGCCTCCGACCTGCCTCCTGTAAGCACCTACAGGTAATCAGTAAACTATAACTAGCCATGGCTTGCCAACAAAAAAAAAGAACAAATGTTCCGATACAGTACATGGACATAAGGTACCACACACCCTTTTATATCAATTACCACCACACTTTCACTTAAAAAGTTCATGTCTGTAGTCGCTGAGGGGCCGAGACAGCTTAGCCTTGTTCACTTTTTAACCCCTTACCGCCGGAGCCAGTTTTGGCCTCTCTACAGAGCCACCATTTTTGGAAATCTGTCAGTGTCACTTTATGGGAGAATAACTTTGACACTTTAACCTAAGCCATGGTGATTCAGAGACTGTTTTATTGTGAAACATTGTGCTTTAAGATAGTAAGAAATTTTGGTCCAAAAAATGCTTGTTTATTTGTGAAAAATATCACCGTATCGTGAAAAATTTGAAACTTCAAAAATTTCTGCATGTAAGAGTTATTCCACTCAAAATAAGTTTATAAACATAGCATCTACCATATGTCTTCTGTAGTTTTTTGCATCATTTTTTTAAATGTCTTTTTTTTTTTTATTTACGACATTAGGTGGCTTAAAAATTAGTAGACAATTTCAAGAAAATATGCAATATACATGTTTTAGTGACCAGTCCAGTACCTATGTGTACTTTGATTGACCTGTATGTTAGATGCCCCCATAATGACCTCACTCTATAAACTACACCCTTAAAAGGTATTCAAAACCGCATTTAGTAAAGTTTAATAACCCATTAGGTGTTTCACAGGAATTAAGGCAAAGTGAAGTGAAATTTCAAAATATCACCTTTTGTTTTTGCAGAATTTAAATTTTTAGACATTATTCACAAAGAATACTGTAAATCAGTGATCTGGGATATGCAACTTAAGTATATCTCCCCAGATCTGCCCATTTCAAGTAACCCAAATGTTGCCCTAGTGCATTATTTGGCTCACCACAAGCCCCAGAATAGGAGGAGCACCTACTGGACTTTGGGTCTCAATTTCCATTACAATTTATTTAAGGCCCATTTCAGGTTTGCGATACACCCTAAGGTGCTAAAACTAAATAAATGCCCCTAAAAATACCCCAATTTGAAACTACCCCCTTAAGGAATAATCCCATTGGTGTAAGAGAGCATATCCTATCCCCACAGGGGTGTCACAAATGTTTTAGCGATAGTCTGTTAAAATGAAAGAAATTTTTTTTTTTCCAATCTGCAATTTTATCTGAACATGTTAATATTTTACAAGCCATCCTGGTAAAAAAGCACCTAAAACCTTGTTACGCAATTTCTTCCCAAGTTCGGCAATAACCCTACATGTTGGTGAAAACTGCTGTTTGTGGCGCATTGCAGGCGTATAATGGAGGGAGAGTTATTTGCCTTTGATCGCCAGAATTTTGGTGGGCCATGTCGCATTTACAAAGCCCCAAATTACCAGAACAGGTGAAACCTTCCAGAAGTCACCCCGTTTTGGATTCAGCACTCATCATACGATCTCACTCTAGGGGGTGTATTGTTCATTTGGGTGCACAGGTGTACATAGTTTTTGTGTTTTTTTTTGTTATTTTTTTTGCATTGGCTAATGAAAATAAGGGAAAAAAGCAATTCCACCATTGTTTTTTTTGGGCTTCAATTTACAGAGCTTCGCACGTGCATTATAAATGACAGGATATCTATTACTATGAGGGTCGGAACTGCAATTGCAAAGAATATAGATTTAATATAGTTTTATTATGTTTTATTTACTTTCACACAATAGAAATAGCTATTAAAAAAGATTGCGTTTTTATGTTGTTCTGATAGCATAACGTTTTCAGTTTACTGTACTAGAGCTATTATGGTCCTTTTTTTTTTATAGGTTTTTTGTAAGGGCAATTTTGAACAAAATACAGCATTCCTGGTATTGAGTTTTTTTATTTTTGACAAGCAGTCACCCGTGCAGATAACTGATATGCTATATTACTCAGCAGGACGATACGATACAGCTATACCCCAATCGTATATTTTTTTTTATGTTTTACTTGCTTTACACAATAAAAACCTTTGATTCAAAAAGGAAAAACTTTTTGCATCTCATAGTCTGAGCCATAACATTTTTTATTTTCTGTGTACGGAGCTGTTGGTAGGGCTATATTTTTTTTTTGACGGGATGAGTTGACGTTTTTTATTGGTATCATTTTTGGGGTAAAGACTTTTTGATCAGTTTTAAATCCGTTTTTTGGAAGCAGTGTGAAGAAAATACTGCATCCTATAGGTTTTTTAATTTTAACAGCGCTCACCATCAGTACCATGACCATATAGCTTTACTCTCTGGTTCGATAAGAATTATGCGATACCCTATTTATAAGTTTTTTTTAGTTTTTTGAAGCACTTAAAAAAAATAAAGGGTTTTTATTGTTGTTTTAAAAATAATATTTATGCATCGCTGTCTTCTGGAGAAGCCATAACTTTTTAATTTTTCTCCGTATACAGAGACTGTAAGGACTCTTTTTTTGCGGTGATGAACTGAGTTTTAAATTGGTACAAGACTTTGGCCGTTTATATGAGTTTTTGATCCGCTTTTTATTCCATTTTATGTGCTGCAGGATGTACAAAAAATCGCAATTCTGTGACTGTTTTCTGTTTTGTTTTTTAACGGCGCGTTCACCGTACGGGTGAATTAACGTGACAGATTTATAGAGTGGGTCATTATGCACGCGGCGATACCAAATATTTTTGATCTTTTTTGGGGCGATTGCCGATTGTAAAGGGGAAAAGTACTGGGCGGGTGAACGGGTTTTTTTAATTTTATTTATTGTGTTTGTGTTTTACTTTTTTTTTTTTTTTAGTTTATTTTTTTACTTGTCCCATTGGGGAGATTTGTAACAGCAAATCCCCGCTGTGGAAAAAGCAATCGTTATATTGCTTTTTGAATAGGAGTACCTGTGCACAGCGTTACTGCTGGTACAAGACACCATGCCCACAATGCATTGTGGGCATGGTGACGTCACCAGACTACCCGGATGCTTTCAGAAAGCATCCGGGGAGTCCGGTAAGAGACCAGCTACCGGCATCTGTGCCGATTGTAGGCAGGGGGAGCTCACTCCTGCCTGCGGCTTTATTATCGCGACCAACGGCAGGCCTTTCAGTTAATGAAGCATTAAATCACCCGCGGCCGGAAGCCTCACCTCCGGCGGGGTTGATGGGGCATGAACCATGCGATAATTTAACCCTGGTCCCATGTCGCCGATCGTGCGCGGCTTCGCCCACAATCCCGCGCTATCGCCAGGGCGTATGCAATACAACCATTTGTGGGAAGTCACTTCCCGCTAGGGCGTATGTATACGTCCAATGTCAGGAAGGGGTTAAACAAGACTCTAGTGCAGAGACTACACAAATTGTGGGAATCCTTCACAATTTTGACCTGGGTACTAAACTGCTACCCCAATTGTCTACATTTTTTTTATTTTTGGTTGTGGGGGGGGGGGATGAGTAATTTCAATGTCATAGATTTTCTTCTCAGACCCTTTTTCAATTTTTTTCCTTTCTAGAATTGAGAGAGTTGGAAAAAGTATCAAACATTTAATACATTTGTTGCAATTTGTGTTGGAGTGCTAGAGCGTTTTCCTTCGTAAATGTCTACTCGTTTGTGTGAACCACAGTGAATTTAACAGACGGAACTTGTGATCAACAGGAAGGGTCTTGGAAGCCATGATAAGGGGACCAGTATTCACTTTGCTTGTGTTAACTGTATGCAACTCTGACTTGACAGAAGCATTAGAGATTTCATTCTGAGGTACTTCAGACTCCCTGTATGCACTGTAGTTTGGCTATAGTCCCAGACCACATCTTTGTCCTAACATAGCTGAACCAAAACAACAGCTAAGCAGAGACTTCTGAGAAAATAATGAGCAGGTAACAATCACACTGATCACATTTTAGATAATACATTGTTAGACCTTAAAAGGGTTGTAAAGACAATAAAATAGTAAGCTGCGGGAGCCCAGTAATTATATATATATATATATATATATATATATATATATATATATATATATATATACGCACGTACATGTTTACTGAAACATATTCAAGTTATAGTTTATATAAGAACATGGACAAAAACATTGAAACCAGTAAGTTTGTATAGCACTATATAAAAAGAGACTCATATGGCATGTTTTTCTCACTATCTGACAGGAGCGATCAAGAATATACCTTAACCCATTTTAGTCAATTAGGATTACCAAAATTATTTATTTGCCAAATGTCAGAATAATGAGAGAGAATTTTTTAAGGCATTTTTATAACTTTTTGCAAAGTCAAAAGTTTACATACACTGGGATTACTATGCCTTTAAACAATTTGGGACAGCCCATATAATGACATCATGTCTTTGGAAGCTTCTGATAGGTTAGTTGGCAACATCTGAGTTAGAGACAAAGATGTGGGTGTATTTTATTTGACACCATAAAACACACTGTTTGTGTGTAACATCATGGGAAAGTCTAAAGAAATCACCAAAATATCAATGAAAGAGAATTTGTGGACCTTCCCCAAGTCTGTTCATTTTTGGTTCCAATTTGCCATATACCTTAAGAGCCTCGTTCATCCTGTACAAACTATTATACACAAGTTCAAACCATCTGGAAAGTCCATCATCATAACTGCTCAGGAAGGAATGGGTTCCTTGTCTCAGAATGAATGTGCTTTTGGTCTGACGAGGTGTATCAACCCAAGAAGAAAAGCAAAAGACCTTGTGAAGAATGGCTGGTGGCAGCTGGTAAGATTGTTTCAATATCCACAGTGAAACGAGACTAGATCAACATGGGATGAAAGGCCTACTCTGCATGAAGAAGCCATTACTCCAAAAAGAAACATAATAAAAGCCAGATTAAATGTTTGCAATGCACACATGAACAAAGATCTCATGTCCCTGTGGTCTGATTAAACTAAAATTGAAACTGGTTTTTGTTTTCCATACAATGACCATCGATAACTTTGGAGGGAAAAAGGGAGAAGCTTGGAACCTAAGAACACCATCACAAACGTGAAACAAACATGTGGGGTGGCAGCATTATGTGTGGGTGTTTTTTTTTGCTGCAGGAGGACTGGTGCACTTTCACAAAAAGATGGCACATTAGAAAGAAGATATCTGCAAAAAAATTAGCAACATTCTCAAGTCAACATCCATGAATTAAAGCTTTGGCGGAAATGGTATCTCCCAAATGGACAATAACCGAATGCAATACTGCCAAAATTGTTACAAAGAGCTAAAGTCATGTCTGGAGTGGACCATGCCCACAAAGCCCTGATCTTGATCCTATTAGAAATATATGTGCAAAGTCTGAAAAAGGCAGGTGCGAGCAAGGCGACATACAAAACATGCTCGTTACACCAGTTCTGTCAGGAGGAATGGCCAAATTCCTACCAACTATAGTGAGAAGCTTGTGGAAGGATATCCAAAATGTTTGATCCAAGTCTTACAATTTAACAGGCACTGCTACCAAATACTAATGAAATGTCTGTAAACTTTTGACTTTGCAGAAAGTAATAAAAATGTTTTAAAAAAAATTCTCTCTAATTCTGGCATTTGGCAAATAAAACAATAAAGGAAATAAGTATTTGATCCCTTGCTGATTGTGTAATTGCCCACGACAAAAAACATGAAATCTATAATTTTTTAAAGGGGTTGGTTAATTTTAAACATTAAGATATAGAATATACAAAATAAAATCCAGAAAATTGTGTTGTATAAATTTATTTGCATTTTACAGTAATAAGTATTTGATCCCTCTGGCAAACAAGAGTTAATACTTGGTGACAAAACTCTTGTTAGCAAGCACAGCAGTCAGACAATTTTTGTAGTTGATGATGAAGTTTGTGCACAGTCAGAGGAAATTTTTTTATCCACTCCCTCTTTGCGACACTCTAAATCTTAAGATTTTAGCTTTGCTTGGCAACTCGGAGCTTCAACTCTCTCCCCCAAGTTTTTCTAGGGATTAAGGTTGGAGACTGGCCCAAGCCACCCATGACCTTAATGTGCCTTCTTTTGGGCACTCCATTTTTTGGCTTGGCTTATGTTTTGGGGCATTGTCTTGTAAAGTCCCAGCCCCACGACCCATTTTTAAAGTCCTGGCGGGGGAAGGAGGGTTTTCACTCAGTTTTTATGGTACTTGCTCCATTCATTCTTCCTTTTTATGCAGGAAGTAGTACTTTTGCCCTTAGCAAGAAAAAACCCCCCAAAACAATAATTTTCCACCTCCATGTTTTTCCCCTGGGGGGCGTGTTCTTTTGGGGTCAAACCGCAAATTTTTTTCTTCCTCCAAACACGGGGAATTGAGTTTAATGCCAAAGACTAATTTTCATCCATCTGACCACACACCTTTTTCCCAATCACTCAAGAATCATCCAGGGGTTTCATTGGCAAACCTCAGCGGCCTGTACATGTCCTTCTTAATCAGGGGGATCTTGCGGGCACTGCAGGATTTTAAACCATTACGGCATAATGTGTTACCAATGTTTTTATTCGTGACTCTGGTCCCAGCTGCCTTGAACTAATTACATAGATCCCCCTGTATAGTTTTAGGCTGATCTTTCACTTTCCTTATGATCAATGATACCCTGAAGAGGTGAGATTTTGCATGGTGCCCCAGATCGATGTCGATTGACAGTCATTTTGGATTCCTTCCATTTTCTTACTTAATCCCAAAGTTGTCTCCTTCTCAACCATGTCTTACTTATGGTTTTGTACCCATCCAGCTTTGGGGCAGGTTTATGATCTTTGTCCCTTGCATACTTAGAAACTTTTTGGTCTTGCCCATGTTTTAGGGGCACGGTTTAAACCAGACCGGGCCCGTTGCTTGTGTTATCCAGGGGCCCGGCATTTGTTCTAGAGCGTGGCCTCAGGGCCCCGACTAAGCACATCCCAACCCCGGGGATCCCGCGGCCATGTGACTCCAGGGTCGCCTGCATTTACATCAAATCAGCTGGCGCTGCTCCTACCTTCTTTAATATGGGAGCAGCGCTGCTGTTAAGGAGATTAGGTGTAGCTATGGACACTATGGAGGGCCAGGGCATCTGCTATGGGCCGCTCCATGCCTCAGTGTCGGTGTTGGCAGCATCAGGAGTCAGGACTGTCATGATTCCTGATGCTGCCAGCACGGACATCAAAGAGAGAGACCCGTTTGTCGGGGTGATTTTGCAGCAGCCGCCACTACTGAGGCAGGGGGGCACAGCTCGCTCACACAGTACTCAGGGTTGGGGGCCCGGGAGCCATCACTGGAGAAGAGCCGGCTGCCCCAGCTCCGCCCTTCATTCTCAGGCCCCCCCCACGCAGACCGGCAGACGCTGAGCAGATGAGCTTCCTCCTGGGGAAAAAAAAGCCTGCTCCTGTGGAGGACCAATAAACCCGAGGCGGTAAGGGGCCTGTACTTTATAGGGGGGCCCTTCCCAGCAAAGCCTCTACCCCCCACCAGGTCCTACAGATAATCCCTACCCCCACCCCAGGTCTTACCAATTAGCCTGCGTCCCCCTCCCTCGGCCTTACCAGCTAGCCCCCTAACTCTCTTCTGGGCCTTACCAACTAGCCCCCTATCTCCCCTCTGTGCTTTACCAGCTGGATCCCTATCTCCCCTCTGGGCCTTACCAGCTAGCCTGCCTCCTCCTGGGGCTCCCGCTCAGCCGCCCCCCCCCTCCCCCGGGGCCCCAACCATTTGCCTGCCACCCCCCCCCCCCCCCCTCCTCCAAAGGGCCCTTACCATCTGGCCTGCCTCCCCCCTGGGCCTCACCATCGGGCCTGCCTCCTCCCTGGGCCTCACCATCTGGCCTGTCTCCCCCTTGGGCCTCACCATCTGGCCTGCCATCTAGACTTAACATTAATGGAATATAAAAACAAAATTTTTGACTATGTCTCAGTAATAGAAAAATATGTGGTTCTGGTCGCTGCTTTACACCGCATTTGGTAGGAGACATTTCAGTTACAGAGAGGCCATTGACATCTCATTTAGGGCACGTCCTTTGGGAAAACCCCTGAGAACGTAAAAACCCCATCCCACAATATCAAGAATAATACTCAAATATAAAAAAATTATGATATAGTTGGAGTACAGTTTTTTCACATATCTCATGGTTTTTCCGGGGGGCGTAGTCATTAATGAGATTCAATCCCCCTCAATACATATGCGAACACCCTAATTGAAGAAAAAAAAATTCCAAACACCAAAATTGTAGTTTTTGGGTTATTTCCAGGTTATTTAACAATGTGTTCTTCCTGATTACCATCAACGGGCTGCTTGTAACAGTCATACTGTACAAATGAAACGGCTCCGTAATAGCTCGATTAACTGTTAAGGAGAAGTTACATTTATACAGTTCTAAAATTATGTCAGCCCTTTAAGGTACACCGTGAGGCTGATGTTGCCCCCTGGTGAAAATGAGTTTGACTGTTAAGGTCCACATTGGCACCAATGAAAAAGTTAGAGGTAGGGGGAGCGTCCTTAAAAATGATTTCATAGACTTACGCCAAAAACTCAAGGCAAGGACCTCCCAAGGTAGTTTTTTCAGAAATACTACCTGTGCCACGGGCCACACCAGAGAGGCAATGGGAGTTTGGGGAGGTGAACATGTGACTGAAAGAGGGATTTGGGTTTCTGGAGAACTGGGCTTCTGTCTTGGCTACAGACTGCACCTAAATGGGAAGGGTGCGGCTGTACTTTGGGAGAAAATGGTCAGGAAGGTGGAGGAGTATTTAAACTAGGGGCTAGGGGGAGGGCAGTTACACATATAGTGTGGAAGATAGTGAAGATAGAGCTGGGAATTAGTAATAAATCAGGGGGTGGAGTGGAGGGAGGGGGATAGTAGTAGTTAATAAGGACAGGGTTAAAAGAATGAAAAACAAAAAAACCTCTAAATTGAATGCTAACCAATGCCAGGAGTCCCACCAACAAAATAAATGACGAGAATTACTTATTGCTGAAGAAAAATATGGCATAGTGGGGCTAACTGAGACATGGCTGGACAAGTGCTACAACTGGGCGGCTAACTTACAGGGTTACAGTCTATTTAGAAGAGATGAAAACACCAGACGCTAACACTGCGGGAAGATATAGATACAGGAAATGAGCATGTGGAGTCATTATGGTCAGATATACATGGCAGTAATAATAAAATTATATTAGTAGGTCTGCAACAATAGGCCACCACATATAACAGAACTCATGGAAAATGTACTCTTCAGACAAGGAGATTTTTAAAAACCTCTTAAGCACCCACTGTGAGAGGTACATACCTTTTATGGAAATAAAATGATTACAAACAGGAAAAAAAAAATGTGGATCAACATTGGCAATAAGTAACAAAAGAAAGTGTTTAAGCTATTTAAACATGAGGGTAATAAAGAAGCACTAAAAGCTATAAGAAAAAAATTAAATAGGTAAAAAGAAAATGATGGGCAGCAAAGCTAGATACACGTTTATTGCAAAAGAGATTAAAACTAACCTCAAAATATTTTTTTAACTATATACAGTAAATAGTAAAAATATTAAGCTGAAAATGTTGGCCTTTTGAAAAGTAATGAGGGAGGTATTGTAGAAGGCGATATTGAGAAAGCAAATCTATTTTTTTCTCCACTGTATTTAACAAGGGAAAATGACCTTCCTGTTGATGAAAGAGGGATGAGGAAAACTCCACCTTAAATGTTTCTTGTATAACCCAGAAAGAATTGCAGCTCTGCCTTACGAAGATTAATATAGACAAATCACCAGGTCCGGACGTTATACACCCCTGTGTCCTAAGGGAATTAAGTAATGTGATCGACAGGCCCCTATTCTCAATATTTTTTATGATTCAAAGAAGCTTTATTGACAAAACTTGAAATTACAATCATGTAATCAACAAGGAACAATATGCATAATAGTGTACAGACTCAGTTGTTTTCTGGAAGGTGGTAAAAAAGTACTACAGGCCTTGTGGGCCTGTAGTAGAAAACATTACATATGCAAAAGGAGTAACCGAATGAGTAAGGCTTGTGGATCTATATGAAAGGAAAGAAGACATAAAGCCCAATTCCTTCGGTTGGCCATGTAAAGTTAAGAGCTACTTAATGCCATATGATAGCACAACAGAATAATTATACTACTGAGTTAACAAAAGGGGGAAACAGGGTGGAGGGAAGAGGCAGAGAAGAGAGAGGACGGATACGGACCACACCCAACCCAGTTAATAATGAGAATATCTCCCCAACGCGAGGGGAGAAGGTGCAGAGGACATCCACGGATCTCAATCAAATCTCCTAGGAAAGGATATGTATTCTAAGTGGTATGTGGTTGATAAAGAGGAGAAGACCGAAAGGAGAGCCAGTACAACCACGTTTTCTCCAATCTAGCAACCTGGACAGGGGCCAGTAATTCGTCCATATGGAAGATATGTGAGATTTCAGCGAACCACTCGTCTACAGTAGGAGGGTCTGGAGATTTCCAGTGTCGCGGTATCGCCGTTTTGGCAGCCGGGAGCAAGTGATGTAGAAGAGACTTTTTGTATACTAGGCCTGGTAATTTGAACATGAATAGCTTCTGGAGATTTAGGTAGTGGGGCTTCTGTTAGGTTTTGAATGGCCCTGTACTCCACGTCCCAAAAGGGCTGCAAAGACAGGCAGCTCCACCATATATGTAACATGTTTGTGACCCCCCTCAAATGTACAGCGCCATGGAATCAATGGCGCTTTAAAATAAATGTTAATAATAATAATAAAAATGGTGTCTACAGCGGCACCACAACACCAGCAAAGGTCCGGAACTGATGGGTACCAGCTATGTAGCATATAGGGGACTCTATACCATCTAGAAAGAATTTTAAACAGGTCTCTTGTGACTTGGAGGCTATGGTTGTTTTATGTGTGAGTGTGAAACATCTTTGAGAGTGTGAAAATTGTCTATTAATCTCCAGTTCCCAAGCTTTGCGATAAGATGGTAAAGAGGAGTGATGGAGAGAGGAGAGTTCTCTATAGATAAGAGAGATGGCATGTTTGGGGGCGATTCCTGAAGACATACCGTAGTTGCTCAAACGGAGTTAAAGGTCTTCGGAAGCTGTGCATGTCGGAAGTGTGCGTTAGGTGAAGAGCATCAAGTAGATGGCATAGAGCTGAAGGGGGGATAGCTCACTCCAGACAAAATATTATAAAATCTTAGTGGATTGGTTTTGGAGCTTCCTGGGAATGTCTGAGGAAATAATCCAGGTGGAAATGCAGGATTGTCAGATATGGGTAGCAGAATGCCTGTTCTATCAAGGATATTTGTGCTCGATTTATATGAGGTAATGGTTGCTTAAATGTGTCGAGTGGAGAATGTGGTAGAATACTTAGTGGTCATAGAAGGAGTCCAGGTCCAAGGTAGTTAAGCCAGAGACAGCGGGCAGACCAACATTTGTTACTACTTGAGCATGTCATATCTAACATGTGGGAGTATGTGGTGGCCAGCTAATATTGTTTGCAATCAGGGAGATCTAACCCCCACCTCCCCTCCCACCCGTCCTCCTTTCTCCTGATAAGAGTCGCATATAACAGCCTTGGGCGGCTACCGGACCAAACAAAGGAAGAGATTGCTTGTTGTAGGCGTTTACAAAAAGGACAGTGGATGTGGATTGGGATTGTTTGCATAATATAAAGAAGACGAGGCAAAACTGTCATCTTGAGAAAATTGATTCTGCCGAACCAAGAGAATTCCTTCTTGTTCCAGGATTCCAGATCTCGTAACATATTTTGAAGCATAGGTTCAAAATTAAGAGACATAAGAGGTCCGGTGGAATGCTTATTCCCAAGTAAGTAAGCCCCACACCCGGCCAGAGAAAGGGATAATTTGATTTCAGTCTACTTGGCGTGTCCAAGGGAAGGCCAATTCCTAGGGCTTCAAACTTGTTTATTTTGAAATTAGACCATTGTCCAAATCGATGCAGCTCGGACATCAGGGAAGGCATTGAGATATGTGGGTTGGTGACATAAACCAAAAGATCATCCGCGAAGACAGAGCATTTATATTCATGATTGCCTATGGTTATACCCTTAATGTCTAGTTTGGATCTAATTGAGGCCATTAGCTTTTCCATAATCAGCACATAGAGAAGGGGTTACAGCGGGCAGCCTTGTCGTGTGCCATTACGGATGTGAAAGGTATCCGAGAGGGAGCCATTGATTTTGATTTTTGCTGAGGGGGAGTGGTAAAGGGCTAAGATTTTCGAGCTAAAATTTGGGCCAAACCCCAGTTGGTGGAGAGTTGCAGGCAATTCTGTCAAATGCCTTTTCGGCATCCAGTGACAGAATCATTAAGGGGATTTTGTGAGTATGGGCATAATGCATGTTATCTATGCTTTTTATAGTGTTGTCACGGGCCTCGCTCCCCGGGACAAAGCCCACTTGGTCCGGGTGGATCAAGCTGGGTAAAAGAGGATTCAATCTATTGGCAAGGAGTTTGGCATATATTTTGATATCAATGTTGAGTAGTGATATCGGCCGATAGCTACCGCAAACCATGGGGTCTTTACCCGGTTTTGGGAGGACCGTGACATGAGCTAGGGTGGATTGAATTGGGAAGGGAGTGGCTGTTGAGATGCAGTTGAATGCGCTGAGTAAGAATGGCGC
Organism: Phyllomedusa bahiana; assembly: GCA_025379985.1. Lineage (NCBI taxonomy): Eukaryota > Metazoa > Chordata > Amphibia > Anura > Hylidae > Phyllomedusa > Phyllomedusa bahiana. Next base: position 23,227 of record JAODAL010007537.1, on the reverse strand, counting down.
CAGGGCTTCTTGGAAGGTTTAGAAAAACTTGCCGGTGAACCCATCAGGCCCCGGACTCTTCTCGCCCGGGAGGTTTTTGATCACGAGACAAAGTTTCTGCGGAGTAAAAGCATCCTCTAGCATTGATAAGGTTTCACCAGCAAGGCAGGCAGAAAACAGGTTCACGAGATTATATAAGTCTGAGTAAAAGGCTAAGAAGGAATCAATTATGTCTTTGGTGGTGTGGGCCATTGTCCCGCGGGGGTTCTTAATGCAAGGAATATGAGAGAGGGCCACCTGGCTGCGTAAGGCCCTAGCAAGAATCTTGCCACTTTTGTTCCCATATTCATAAAAGCGGCTTCTGCCAATTTGCAGGTACCGCTTCCAGGAAAATTTTATTAAGCTTCTAACCTCCGATCTTACACATTGAAGCTCCCTGAGGACTTCAGTGGACAATGCATGCTTATGTTCCACTTCTAAAATCTCTATTCTTTGTAGGGCACTCTGCAACTTATGTGCTCTCTCTCTCTTCAGTCGTGCTCCGTGTCTGACCAGCACATCCCTCAGGACTCATTTAAGTGCTTCCCAGCGAATAATTGGAGAAGTATCATTATGAGAGTGGTCCAGAATGAAGTGCATGATCGCTTGATGCAGGTCGGCCACACAAACTGTATCTAGTAAAAGAGACTCGTTACAAGGATTGCTTTTTATGTTAAAGATCTTGAAAAAACAACTCACTTTGTAATATATGTCCATTAGCAGTGTTCTACCTATTCTGAGATATCCCCTCTTGTATGGGCTGCATCAGCTCCTCAGGTCGCTATAGTTACAGACCTGTTCAATCTCTCCTGATAGGCTGCCAGCATTGGTTGCTATAGTTACACACCTGGCTTCTACTGCAGCCTAGTAGAAGCCAATAAACACGCCCCTGGATTCAAAATGAAACCAAAAAAACAGGACTGAGGTAAAATGAATTAATGTAGTGAGACAACCCCTTTAAGTTTCCATGACCAGATGGGCCTTGTCAACATCAGTATAAAGAGAGAACAGTATATCGGTGCATGATCTGACCAAATAATATTTCCGATGGAGGTAGACAACACCCATGGGAGGACACTATGACACAGGATAATGTAGTCTAATCGACTATATGAATTATGAGGTGCTGAGTAAAAACTATAGTCCCTGTCCCCTGGGTGCTGTATCCTCCAAGCATCGCACAGCTGTAATTGTTTAAGGGCTTTTTTTATCTGTTTAATTGCTCTGTAAGCCATTGAGGATTTCCCAGAGGAGTTATCTAAGGTGGGATCCAAAGTCAGGTTGAAATCATCACAAAAGATGACCACACCCTTCATTGTAGGAAGAATTTGCCCAGTTAGCTTTTGGAAGAAGTCAATCTGGTTTTGGTTAGGTGCATAAACATTGACTAGGGTAAAGTAATGTCCGCCAAGAACCACAGACAGAGTGAGATATCGTGCAAGAGGATCAGCCTGCCATTCAACTACTTGATGAGCAAGCGAATTATGGATCGCTATGGCTACCCCCTTGGACTTGGACTCTGGATTATTGGCAAAATGCCAGTGGGTATAGTATTTGTTGTGTAAAATGATACGCCGGTGAAAATGATAGAGGACCTGTGCTCGTTTTTCAGGAGTGTTCAGGCCCCTCGCGTTGAAGGAGGCAGTTGTTATTTCCGCCATGGTATAATTGAGACGCTAGTAGCTCCAAGGACATGCCACCCGGCAAGTGTCGTAGAACACATCCACGCTCTAGGGAGAAAAAGAGGAAAAAAGGGGGGGAAGAGGAGAGCGAGACAAAACCAAAACAAATAACGTAGCCAGCAATATACGCGTAACCCAAGAGATACAAGTGAGCTATGAGACTGCTGATAACAAAGACTATAGTGATAATAGGAATAGTTATGAGTCTCATGGATCTTGAAGTATCCACACTGTGACCAATCCCTAGTGGGCGTGCAAGGTAGGCTAGCATTGTAAAAATACCAAGAGTACTCCAAGAAATTAATGAACAGAAATTAATACAGCGGGATTCTGGCAGTTGTTATACACCAGAGGATGAAGTGCAATAGAATGAAACACCTCATCCGGGGGGTTCCATCTCCTCAAAGCCACCACCACCACAGCTCTCAAAGGTCCCTGATATGCAACCATAAGGCCTCGTTCACACGGCTTATTTTGCCGCGGACTGGCGCCGTACTGCGCGCCGGATTTGCGCTGCAGTACGGCGCCAATCCATCGGAGTAATTACGGTAATCCACTGCTCTCATAGAGAACAGTGGATTCTGTCGTTCCTCCCCGCTCGGCGAATCCGCCGCGGGGGGAGAAAGTGACATGCACATTATTTACGGCGCGGACGCGCCGTAAACAATGCATTGTCTATGGGGCCGGGAGCGCCGCCCCCGCCGCGCTCCGGCCCCGCCCCTTATTCACGGCGGATTTGTGAGCTCAATACGGCTCACAAATCCGTTGGGAATAAGCCGTGTGAACACGGCCTAACCTAAGCTTAACAAAACAGAAGGCAGATGATTCGTCATAAGACAGGGAGTATATGTGACCTGCGTTGTCTCAAAACATTATCTAGGTTCCAAACAGGGATTAGATGTGGTAATGCAAATGGTGGATATATCAGGCTACTTGAACTTAAGAAAGATGCACATCCTGGGACACCGCAAAGCATTGCAAAGCAGTGCAGATAGTTTGGGGGGAATTGAGGGTGTCAGAACAATCAAGGCAAAGATCTACCCATCTCGTGAAGTAAGGAACAAAGGATAAGGTCTCTCAATATTCATGTCAACCGAGTTGAGAGTAAGAAGATGACTAGGACTGGAGAGACACACTTATAGCTCAGACCAGCTATCCCGGATTGGAGAGGGAAGAAGAGTCAGAGCGGTTCCATCTGCGGCCAGACCCTCTTGGTAGGAGTCCAGAAGCGTGTGGGAGTTCCTGTTTGGAGTCAGTGGCAGAGAAGGAGAGAACAGAGGGCCAAAGTGGTAGTGTGATCTTTGGTATATCCAGCGCTTGTAGGAAGTTTGGGACATCCTCCAGGGAATGGATCGAAATATTCTTGTCAGCCAGACGGACAGAGAGGGCAAAGGGGCACCCCCATCTATATAGTATGCCTCTATCCCTCAAGATGGCAAGGAGGGGTTTTAAGGCAGCACTCTGCACCTGGATAAGTCCTGGAGGAGTAAAATAGGAGAGTCCTTGTAAAACAGTTTCTGGCGTTGTCTGGCTTTTCGAAGAATGTCCTCCTTAATTGCATAAAAATGTATTCGACATCCAGAGTGGGGGGTCTGAGTGCTCTATGCGCTCGGTCTATTTCGATGTGGGCATTAGGAGCCCTCCCCAAAAGACTATTAAAAATAGACAGTAGGGCTGAAAAGAGGTCTGCAGAGATGACGGATTGGGGCAGGTTGTTGTTTAGGTTGTTGCCCCTGTTTCTATTCACCATATTATCAAGCTGCTGTTGTAAGGCGAAAATTTGCTTCGTGTGTTGTTGAGATGTGGACTGAAAAGTTTAAATGGTCGTATTTAAGGCACTTTGTGCTTGGTCGTGACCCTCAACTCGGGAGGATAACGAAGATAAATCAGAACGAATTGCGCAAATTCTTGCTTGCATTCCTCCACAACTTGTTTCATCATAGAAGCGATATCTGACTTGATAGGTAGCGATTGAATTAGTAGACGAAAGTCAGAGAGGAGCACAGGCCTGTTATCATTAATTGGAATGGTATTAGGAGACTGAGGGGAGTCCCCATTAACCCGTAGTGAGGGGCAGATTGATAGAGCAGACCTAGAGGGACTGCAGACCCCCAAGTGTCCATCCAGACCAGGTGGGTGTGTTGAGGAAGTGTCGTAGGTCATCATGACAGGAACTTTGTGCAAAGGTTTAAGAAGATGTTGAGTATGGTGGGTCTGGGGAGAGGCTACCATTATCACATTATTGGATGGAATAATGTGTGGAGGTTCACCCCATGAGACCCCGATGACCATGGCGGGTATCCTCCTTCCGCACGCGTCGAGGTGGTGTGCCAGATAGGTGGGAGAGTAGACTGTGGTAGGCAGTGTCGGACTGGGGGGTCTGGGGCCCACAGGGGAATTGATCTTGGGGGGCCCACCCTACTGTACATGAGAATATTACCGGCCTCTCGGACATAAATGCGCCCATTTTACCACATAATACAGTGTGCAAAACAGAACTGTAATGTGTAGTACAATAGCAAGAGAGTCACATATCTGTCAGTCTAACATATCATAGACACAGGGCTAAGTAGCTCCATCCATATCCCCCTCCACCCACATACAATATCCCCCTCCACCCACATACAATATCCCCCTCCACCCACATACAATATCCCCCTCCACCCACATACACTATCCCCCTCCACCCGCATACACTATCCCCCTCCACCCGCATACAATATCCCCCTCCACCCGCATACAATATCCCCCTCCACCCGCATACAATATCCCCCTCCGGCCCACATACAATTTCCCCCTCCGCCCACATACAATATCCCCCTCCACCCACATACAATATCCTCCTCCACCCACATACAATATCCTCCTCCACCCACATACAATATCCCCCTCCACCCACATACAATATCCCCTCCACCCGCATACAATATCCCCCTCCACCCGCATACAATATCCCCCTCCACCCGCATACAATATCCCCCACCACCCGCATACAATATCCCCCTCCACCCGCATACAATATCCCCCTCCACCCGCATACAATATCCCCCTCCACCCGCATACAATATCCTCCTCCACCCGCATACAATATCCCCTCCACCCGCATACAATATCCCCTCCACCCGCATACAATATCCCCTCCACCCGCATACAATATCCCCCTCCACCCGCATACAATATCCCCTCCACCCGCATACAATATCCCCCTCCACCCGCATACAATATCCCCTCCACCCGCATACAATATCCCCTCCACCCGCATACAATATCCCCTCCACCCGCATACAATATCCCCTCCACCCGCATACAATATCCCCTCCACCCACATACAATATCCCCTCCACCCACATACAATATCCCCTCCACCCACATACAATATCCCCCTCCACCCACATACAATACCCCCCTCCACCACACAAAAATTTCCCCTCCACCCGCTATACACTATCCCCCTCCACCCCGATACAATATCCCCCTCCACCCGCATACAATATCCCCCTCCACCCGCATACAATATCCCCCTCCACCACATACTATACCCCCTCCACCCACATACAAAATCCCCCCCCACCCACATACATTACCCCCCACCATGTTTCCCTTGGTCACACACCTCATTTACCTTCTAAAATAAATCACCGCAAAAAAGGGTAAAAGTGTAACCCTGTCCAGGGTCAATCAGGGGCACATGTACGCGGGCCCTTTATACCGGCGCCGATATAACCTACCCCCACTGCCACATAGAGACCACATGAGGTCAGACACCAGCTCAGGTCACATCACATTACAGTGAATACAGCACTGTTCCAGTATACAGTAGAAGTAAAATAACCCCTGAAATCCAGGAACTCACCGGAGACGTCCTATCTGAGGAGTCGTTCTATTCTCTTATGAGTCGTTCTTATTCCCTTTTTCCTCTGCATCCGTTCCACACCGCCATGAGGACTTGTCCCGGCCATAGCTCATCCCTGCAGAAATTACACACAAATATCTTAGAATCCCCAATTTTCCAGCACCTCTTTATCTATTCCCACCTCTGTACAAACTTCCCAGGGTGGGAGAGCGGGTACAAGCCATAACTTAGAGGCCTAGTATCCTGAGGGGTTGGAGGGTGGGGAAAGGACTAACCCCCCTGGAGATAATGCTACAACTATGGGCTGCTGCCCTCTCAATTATATTACCAGGTAGGTAGACAAGACCCTAGGTAGGTAGGCAAATAGGCAAGGCCCCAGTCTGTAGGTAGGTGGTTTCTCCCAGTTAGGTAAGCTGTAGGTGGGTTGGGGACCCCTTTAGGTAGTATAAGGCAGTTAGGGCTTCCCATGAAGTAGTATACAGGCAGTTAAGGCCTCTTTTAGGTAGTTTGCAGGCAGTTAGGGGTCTCCTTTAGGTAGTGTGCAGGAAGTCAGGGCCCCCCCCCTTTAGCTACTGTGTAGGTAGTCAGGGCCCCTTTAGTACCTGTAGGTAGTCAAAGCGTCCCTTTAGGTAGCCAGGGCCCCATTGTAGTCAGGGCCCCCCGTAGGTAGTCAGGGGCGCCCTTTGTAGTCAGGGCCCCCCCTTTTAGTCAGGGCCACCCCTTGTAGTCAGGGCCCCCTTGTAGCCAGGGGCCCCTTTAGGTAGTCAGGGGCCCCCCCTTTGTAGTCAGGGTCCCCTTGTAGCCAGGGCCCCCCCTTTAGGTAGCCAGGGACCCCTTGTAGTGAGGGCCCCTTTTGTAGTCAGGGCCCCCCTTTTAAACAGGGCCCCCATTGTAGCCAGGGACCCCCCTTGTAGACAGGGACCCCCCTTGTAGCCAGAGACCCCCCTTTATAGTCAGGTCCCCCCTTTATTTGTCAGGCCCCCCCTTGTTTGTCGGCCCCCCCTTGTAGCAGGGCCCCCTTGTAGCCCAGGAACCCCCCTTGCAGTCAGGGCCCCCCTTGTAGCCAGGGCCCCCCTTTTTAGCCAGGGCCCCCTTTATAGCCAGGGACCCCCTTTATACCCCTGGACCCCCCTTGTAGCCAGGGACCCCCCTTGTAGCCAGGGACCCCCTTTATAGCCAGGTACCCCCTTGTAGTCAGGTCCCCCCTTGTAGCCAGGGCCCCCTTGTAGCCAGGGACCCCTTGTAGCCAGGACCCCCTTTATAGCCAGGGCCCCCCATGTAGCCAGGGCCCCCCTTTATGCCAGGACCCCCCCGTAGTCAGGTCCCCCCTTGCAGTCAGGGACCCCCCTTGCAGCCAGGGACCCCCTTTATAGCCAGGGACCCCCCTTTTAGCCCGGGCCACCCTTGTAGCCAGGGCCCTCCTTTATAGCCAGGGCCCGCCTTTATAGCCAGGGCCCTCCTTTTGCCAGGCCCCCTTTATAGCCAGGGACCCCCTTTATAGCCAGGGCCCCCTTGTAGCCAGGGACCCCCTTTATAGCCAGGGACCCCCGTTATAGACAGGGACCTCTTGTAGCCAGGGACCCCCTTTATAGCCAGGGACCCCCCTTGTAGCCAGTGATTCCCCCCTTGTAGTCAGGTCCCCCCTTCTAGCCAGGGACGCCTTTATAGCCAGGGCCCCCCTTGTAGCCAGGGACCCCCTTATAGCCAGGGACCCCCTTTATAGCCAGGGGCCCCATTTTAGACCGGGCCCTCTTGTAGCCAGGGACCCCCCTTTTTAGCCAGGGACCCCTTGTAGCCAGGGACCCCCTTTATAGCCAGGGCCCTCTTGTAGCCAGGGACCCCCCTTATAGCCAGGGACCCCCCTTATAGCCAGGGCCCTCTTGTAGCCAGGGACCCCCCTTGTAGCCAGTGATTCCCCCCTTGTAGTCAGGTCCCCCCTTGTAGCCAGGGACCCCTTTATAGCCAGGGCCCCCCTTGTAGCCAGGGACCCCCTTTATAGCCAGGGACCCCCGTTATAGCCAGGGCCCCCCTTGTAGCCAGGGACCCCCTGTATAGCCAGGGCCCCCCGTTTAAGCCAGGGCCCCCCGTTATAGCCAGGGACCCCCTTTATAGCCAGGGCCCTCTTGTAGCCAGGGACCCCCTGTATAGCCTGGGCCCCATTGTAGCCAGTGTTTCCCCCCCTTGTAGTCAGGTCCCCCCCTTCTAGCCAGGGACGCCTTTATAGCCAGGGCCCCCCTTGTAGCCAGGGACCCCCTTTATAGCCAGGGACCCCCTTTATAGCCAGGGCCCCCCTTGTATCCAGTGTTTCCCCCCTTTTAGCCAGGGACCCCCTTTATAGCCAGGGCCCCCCTTTATAGCCAGGGACCCCTTGTAGCCAGGGCCCTCTTTGTAGCCAGGGCCCCCCTTGTAGCCAGGGACCCCCTTTCTAGCCAGGGACCCCCTGTATCGCCAGGGACCCCCTTGTAGCTAGGGACCCCTTGTAGTCAGGGCCCTCTTGTAGCCAGGGCCCTCTTGTAGCCAGGGCCCGCTTGTAGCCAGGCCCCCCTTGTAGCCAGGACCCCCTTGTAGATAGTTAAAAAAAAAAAACAAACAAACAAACAGCCACTTACCTGGGTCCCCTCCTGCCCGGTCCTGCCGCTCCGAGCTGCCGCCAGCGCTGTACTGCCGCCCTGCATAGGTGGCGCGGTGAAGTGATGTTCACCGTGCCGCCTACGTCACGTAGGGGCCGGCGCCCGGCAGGTTGAAGGCCTATTGGTTCAGCCTGCCGGGGAGATCAGCGGAGCGCAGCGCTAGTGCCGCTGTGCTCAGCTGGACACCGCGCAGCCCCGGGGGTCGGGGACATTAGTCCCCGGCTACCGGGCCGGTCTCTGGGCGCTCGGGACGCAGGTCCCGAGCGTTCATGGACCGCATGCGCGGCCGGGCCCCGGGGAGCGACGGCACTGCCTCCGGGGCCCCCCGCGGCTCGGGGGGGCCCACCGGGGGATTCCCCGGTCCCCCGGCGGCCCAGTCCGAGCCTGGTGGTAGGGACGATAGAGAATGGGTTCCTGCAGGAGATTGGAGTAAGAGTGGTCCCGCTGGCAGAGAGTGAGCCTGTGTAGGCCCTGGTGAAGCTGAGTGCTGGGAAAGTAGGGCAGAAGCATTTTGTGCATGCACAGAGGAGGAGAGGCAAGCAGATTGTGTGGGCCTCTGTGAGAGTGTTGGCACCGGAAGGGTTAATTCAGGAGCAGCCGTGATCAGGGACATCTCCAGAGCTGTATTTACTATTTTGCCATAGGCAAACTTAAACTCATCAGTTCTCTATCTGGTAAACACTAAAACTTCACTGTGATTATATCTAACTCTTAACCTCTATACACCCTATTACAAACCTGATCTCTAACCTCATCATTTAACCCTTTTTGCTTCTGAGAGAGGGAATAACTCCCTTTCTATTATCAAGTCTGGTGGAACCCCACCTACTAACAGGGGAGCCTTATATCTATAGCAAAGTACTAGCTCAGTAAGGGATCCCAACCCAAACTACTTGGGCAGTCGTCCTAATCTCATAGACACAGAACAAATAAGGCCCCCTTGTGACACCGTCTGCAGCAGGTGACACTTGTAGACAGAGGTGAAGATCACAATTTAAAACTTGCCTGACCTCGCCGACATGTTTCGCCAACTAACCTGGCTTTACAAGGGCTTAGAGGTCCGATCACTTGTGGTCTGAGCTAAATTCCTTTATATCATGTTAGGAAAAACACCCCGTCAGGTGCTCACCAATTAGCCATCAGAGAATCCACATAAAACCCACTCTCCTTCCGCGCGCCACTCCATAACATGTCCCCCCTTAAAGTTGCCACCATGCTCTCATGAGCCAACAACCTTCAGTCACATCCGCCATCTCCATAACGGGCTTGCACCCCATCTTACCGGACTGCCAATGCACTGCACCAACAAACACCTCAGCCCTGACTATGATGGGCTTCCGTCTCACTTCTCTCATATTATTGCAACTGCTTTGGCTCACCAAGAAGAATTAAGCAGACTGGGTGTCACATTACACAGCCCCACTGCCATCTTTATCAATTCCCATAAGCCCCGTCTGTTGAGTATCTATTATGCATATTCCTTGGGAATATAAACTCCACTGTACAATAGACCACTGTCATATTGTCTTCCCGTAAAGCACTTCTCCTTTATGAGCTTTTCATTTTCGGCATTTATTTGATCTTGCTGATTCCCTATATAATAATTTTTGAAGAACATGATTAATGTGATTAAGTACGGTCAAGTGGATATAGCACAGTTGAATATATGACTATGGGAGCATCAGAGTTCATATATGTGGTTTTTTTTTTTTTCTTCCCCCTCCTTCCATCTCCCTCGCGCCCCTTCCCCTCCTCCTTCCCCCCTTTTGCTCTACGTTTTTCCTCATTGTCCTGGGTCCCGCAATCATGACAGATATTCATCACGTGAGGCCACGGTTTCTATTTAACAAATTAGGGATGCATGTATATTGCTTTTGCAAGGCACTATTCATGTATGTATCATGTATGTAGAGATTTATTGTTCTGCTTGCGGCGTGATCTGGTGCGGGGGGGGATGCAACTAGATGCAATGGCATTGAAGATACTGGAGTTCTTGCATGCTCCATTGTGACGTGGTGGATTGAATGGCTAGCTGTGAGCCGTAGGAGAGAATCTTCAATGGGGAACTTGTGGAGGTCAAACTGTGGGTTTGGGAGGGCAGGCTAGCCATAGAGCCTACAGTATTATTAAAATTTAATATGAATATTACATTTAAAAGAGAAGTGGTGTATGAATATAGTCTTGAGACAATCTATACAATGCAGTGGAACATGGATTTAATGGGGCCTGCAGTCTATTTGGGAAAGAATATGCATATTACAATATAGGAGAAGTGCTTTATGGGAAGACAATATGACAATGGTCTATTGTACGTGGGTTTAATTCCCAATGAATATGCATATTAGATATTGAAGAGAAGGGGTTATGGGAATTGATAAAGATGGCAGTGTTTCTGTGTAATATGACACCCAGTCTGCTTAATTCATTCTTGGTGAGCCACGCAGTTGCAATAATATGAGAGAAGTGAGACGGAAGCCCATCAAAGTCAGGGCGGAGGTGTTTGTTGGTGCAGTGCATTGGCACGGGCAGTACGGTAAGCTGGGGCGCAAGCCCGTTATGGAGATGGCGAATTTGACTGAAGGTTGTTGGCTCATGAGAGCTCATGGCAGCTTTAGCAGGACATGTTATGAGTGTGCGTGCGGAAGGGGGAGTGGGTTTTATGTGGATTCTCTGATGGCTAATTGGTGAGCACCTGAACGGGGTGTTTACCTAACATGATATAAAAGGAAGTGAGCTCAGACCACATGTGATCGGACCTCTAAGCCTTGATAAAGCCAGGTTAGCTGGCGAAACATGTCGGCGAGGTCAGATATGACGTTTTAGATTGTGATCTCTCACCTCTGTCTGAAAGTGTCACTTGCTGCAGACGGTGTCACAAGGGGGCCTTATTTGTTCTGTGTCTATGAGATTAGGGACGACTGCCCAAGTAGTTGGCTTGGGATCCCTTACGGAAGCTAGTACTTTGCTATAGATATAAGGCTCCCCTGTTAGTAGGTGGGGTTCCACCAGACTTGATAATAGAAAGGGAGTTATTCCCTCTTTCAGAAGCAAAAAGGGTTAAATGATGAGGTTAGAGATCAGGTTTTTAAATAGTGTGTATAGAGGTTAAGAGTTAGATATAATAAAAGTTACGTTTTAGTGTTTAACAGATAGAGAACTGATAGAGTTTAAGTTTGCCTATGGCAAAATAGTAAATATAGTGATCAAAAGTCACTCTTTGTTCTTTTGGAGTTTATCTCCAGAGCTGAGCCCGAGTCCCTGCGTGCATTGCAGGAGAAGTCCTGGCTTTCAAGCCGATGAGCTTTAGCTCTATCTCCCTCTTCCCTGCTAAGGCCACAGGGTTGCTTGGTGACAGGCAGGGACAGATGTGAGCTTACCCTGCTTGCAAGATGGCTGCTAGGTCCCGCCACGTGTTCCAGGGAACGAGGGGTCTGGAAGCTGCTGCTGCTTTCCATCAGCGGATAGGAAATCACTGCAATTTAAATTTTCAGCTAAAACTCTATGGGCGACATGTATGAATTCGACTGCGTACTTTTTTTTAACTTGGCGCCGGCATTCCAGTTCTAAATAGATATAGAAGAGTGTAGACTACGACAGTATGAAGATTTTTGGCGCATTACATAGAGCTTAATGCGCCAAACTTTGTATGGGCAAAGAGTGTAATGCGCCAACCTCGGCGCATTAAGCTCTATGTAGTGCGCCAAAAATCTGTCGTATTCTACACTCTCAGAATCTCAGAATCTGAGCATTGAAATATTAAGAGGGCAACATATATGAATTCGAATGCATACATTTTCTTTACTTGGCGCCGACACCACAGTTCTAGATAGATATAGAAGAGTGTATATTACGACAGATTTTTGGCGCATTACATAGAGCTTATTGCACCAAACTTTGTATGGTCATAGAATGTAATGCGCCAAACTTGGCGCACTAAGCCCTATGTAATGCGCCAAAAATCTTCATACTGTCGTATTCTACACTCTTCTATATCTATTTAGAACTGGAGTGCCGGCGCCAAGTTAAAAAAAAGTACGCAGTCGAATTCATACATGTCGCCCTATATCTAAAATATAACTTTTATTAAATAAACCATATAAAACACGCTAATTACTTAAAGCAAAAGCTCCCATATGCAGCAGAAAATCACTATTGACACAGATACCAAAAGTGGTGTACTGACTGTCCCTATAAGAACCCTACAGTAAACCTAATACCAGCAGGGTAGTCGTCCCGAAAGGGTCGGCCCTAAAAATAAAGGCTCGCCCTATTTATATCCTGTTTTATCCCTCTACTAAGATGATTAGTCACAAGGGTAATATATAGGGCCAAGAGACAGGGTATATATCATTTTACCCAGAGCCCGACAGCCATAGTCACAATGGACCACCACCACTTAATTTTTCATATCACAAGATCAAATGGACATACATAATACATCATTATATAAAGTAGTCACATACGACCTGTACAAATTCCAAAGGAGTTCCTAGTTTATAGACGCGTTTCCCCCTATCATCCGTATCAGGGTTCATCAGGGGAGTAAAGTGTATCCCAAAGTGGAAATAAAGCAGCAGCGATATTCCTGCTACATGTCCAGATGCAAGACACCATACCTATATATACAATACCTCTCTTTAATAGTGAAGGGCTCACATCATTTGCGCCAGATTGTTCTGCATCATATTCAATGCACTGCGCATGCGTCTGTTTAGATACGGAGTCATAGTAACCACACTCCCACTTCCGGTCATGCGCAGTAATGTCCCGATTCCCGAGGACATCACAGTGCTTAGTTCGGCGTCCCAGTTAATGTACTGTGCATGCGTCTGTTTGATTATGGAGACATAGTAACCACTCTCCTGCTTTCTGTAATGCGCAGTTATGTCCTCATTCCAGAGGACATCTCAGTGCTAAGGTCGCGCTCATGGAAGCCCGCAGTACCTCCCAGATAAACTGGGAGCCTGATTAAAGAGTCGGGACAGAAAACTGGCCTCATTAGCACGCCAGTAAGTGCGGCGCGCTCCCCGATGTTCTGCGCATGCGTCTATGCTCCGAGGATGTCATAGAAACCACTTATACTTTACAGATTATGCGCACTAAGTCCGCAGACAATGATTCAGGACTCATCCCCTAAATACTCATTGATGCCTCACTACTACATATTAGAAAGAAGAAGAGGATTACTAAACATAGGAGACAGTAAAGTATACCATCACCCACAATATTCATCCCATATCTTTGGAACCAATCAATGTTCCAAAGATCCAATCCCCTTCATACCAAAGCATATCATAAGGGCCAGTGGTCTCAAAACGAAGACCTTTATCATACAGCCCCTTCTTGTTGTGGAATATTACCACCATAGGCATATACACATATAAGTACGGTGTTAAATTACAAATTGCATCTTGATGTATCTATAATTTTAATCCAATCAAGGGCTTATGACTATCCTGTCAAAAAATATTCCTTCACAAGGTATACAATCTACCCGATCCCGTAAGTGCAGTAATCTAATGAAACAGCCGAAGTACAATGTCTCATTCAGACCCCTCGGTTGTAAAGATTTTAGTCGGTACATCCACTTGGTTTCTTTACATAATAATTTATTATCAATATTCCCTTTTCTGGAAGGCATTCATATTTTTTCAATACAAAGAAACATAATACCAGTTGTGGAGAAGAGGCTGTAGTGCGCTCCGGGTTGGCTGCAGAAACTCCGATGGACTGTGCGGGTCCGGGAACCTGCGCAGGAGCCGTCATCGGCGAGGTTTGTGAAACGCTGGTATCAGATGTTGGGCGGACATTGCGGCTTGCCACGCCATTGTCCGAGGCTCCCGGGTCTTGTTCCATTGCCGGCCGCATGAGGAAGGCCCCAATTCCGCTCTGCGGAGACAGAAAAGGGCTGTTGCTTTAGATTTTTGCCGTCTTCCGGCTTTCACCATAGTGAGAAGGAGCGTCCCCGCCGAAAAATGGTCCGGATTCAGAGGAGCTCTCTTTGATGCGACTTCACGTCGCCATGCCTAGCCACGCCCCCTCCCTATTCTTAATATTTATGGACTGTATAATAACGGGGTATGTCCCAAAGGATTGGCGCATAGCAAATGTGGTGCCAATATTCAAAAAGGGGTCAAAAAGTGATCCTGGAACCTATAGGCCGATAAGTTTAACCTCTGTTGTAGGTAAATTGTTTAACGGTTTTCTAAGAGATACTTCAGTATAGCACATCATTGAAAATAAATGTATGACTCCATACCAGCATGGGTTTATGAAGGAACGCACCTGTCTCATCAGCTTCTATGAGGAAGTTAGTTCTAGACTTGCTTTATGTTAGGCATTGAATGTCAGATATCTGGATTTTTCTAAAGAATTTTATTCTGTGCCACATATAAGGTTGGTAAGTAAAATGACAATGCTTGGACTGGGATAAAATGTTTGCAAGTGTGTAAGCAACTGGCTCAGAGATAGCAAACAAAGGGTGGTGATTAATGTCACTTTCTCGGACTGGATCCCTGTACTAATGGTACCACACAGGTCAGTATTGGGCCCTACGCTCTTTAATATATTCATTAATAATAATAATAATAATAATCTTTATTTATATAGCGCCAACATATTCCGCAGCACTGTACAAATTCAAGGGTAAACATACAGTCATTACACATTAAAAGTACTTACAAATGAGACACACTGCTCGTGAGAGCTTACAATCTATTAGGGAGTATGGGTGAAACATACGGTAAGAAGTGCCAAGTTTACAATGGTCCGGCCATGTTTCATAAATAGGGGGTGTTTACATGAAAAATGGATGAACCTGCCCCCCTGACAGTACATCTAGATACAGATAAGTGCCTGTAGGTGCCCTAGTGTATGTAGTGAAAAATGTGTGTGATAGCAGTTAGGGATCTTGGTGGGCCAGACCGAGAAGATGTATTTTCAGGGCCCTCTTAAAACTGTGAGGGTTGTGAATATGCCTGGTCGCCCGCGGTAGCATATTCCAGAGAATTGGTGCCGCACGTGTGAAATCTTGTAGGCGGGCATGGGAGGTTCGGATGATTGAGGAATGTAGCACGGGTAGGGCGGTAGACAGAGACGAGGGAGGAGATGTAGGGAGGAGCAGCGCTGTGGAGAGCTTTATGGGTGAGAGTGCTGAGTTTATACTGTATCCTGTACTGGATGGGCAACCAGTGCAGTGACTGACACAGGGTAGAGGCATCAGTATAGCGGCTGGAGAGAAAGACAAGCCTGGCTGCTGCATTCTGGACAGATTGGAGAGGGGAGAGTTTGCAGAGAGGGAGACCGATAAGCAAGGAGTTGCAGTAGTCAAGACGAGAATTAATGACCTTACACATGGATTGCACAGTAAAATATCAATCTCTGCAGATGATACTAGGCTCTGTAAAGTAATTAACACAATATAGGATAATGTTTTATTACAAAGGGATCTGGAAAAGTTGGAGGCCTGCGCAGAGAAGTGGCCGATGAGGTTTAATGCAGATAAATGCATGGACATGGAGAAGGACTTGGGAATTCTAATGGATAGTAAACTTAATTGCAGTGGCCAGTGTCAGGCAGCAGCTGCCAAGGCAAATACGATCATGGGGAGTATTAAAAAGGGCATAGATGCACAAGATGAGAACATTATTCTCCCATTATACAAATATAATGACTTGGATTCTGGAGAAGGGGCATTGATCCAAGGATTACTTGTTGCCAGATTGGAGTCGAGAAGGAATTTTTCCCTAGAATGAAAACAATTGGCATCTACCTCACAATAGCATAATAGGTGGAACTGGATGTCTTTTTTACTGCCTTGCAAACTATGTGGCTATGAGTAAGGCTGGATTAACATCTGTGTCAGAGGTTGCATTCTGAACCTCCATCGCAGAGGTAAAAAACAGAAGTCATGGGATCCATTTTACACACGGTGCTCAACGCATCCTATTAATTACACTGACAATCAAAATGGTAACAATGTTTTGAACTTTTGAGTTTCAGGCTCCATACCTCTCCTTTCACTACAACTTTCAACATGAGACTCCCATCATTTTATAGACAATCATCTTCGCTATCTCATACATAACTGTGACCTGCAATTATTTAGCATATACTTAGTTAAGCAGATTCTTGTCATGTAACTCTATGCTAGGGATGGGCTGCACCTAAATGGGGAGGGTGCAGCTGTATTGGGGGACAAAATGGCCAGGAAGTTGGAGGAATATTTAAACTAGGGACTGGGGGGAGGGTAACTACACATATAGCATGCAAGATAGTGAAGATAGAGAGCTGGGAATTAGGAATAAAACAGGGGGTGGAGTGGAGGGAGGGGGTGTAGCAATAGATAAAAAGATCAGGGAGAAAGGAATAAAAACTGGAAAATCTCTAAATTGCATGCTGACCAATGCCAGGAGTCTGACCAACAAAATAAATGAACTAGAATTATTAATAGCTGAAGAAAAATATGACATAGTGGGGATAACTGAGACATGGCTGGACGAGAGCTACGACTGGGCGGTTAACTTGCAGGGTTACAGTCTATTTAGAAAGGATCGTAAAGACCGGAAGGGGGGAGGTGTCTGTCTCTATGTAAAATCCTGTCTGAAGCCAACACTGCGGGAAGATATAGGTACAGGTAATGAACAGGTGGAATCATTATGGGTAAATATACATGGGGGTAATAACAGTAATAAAATTCTAATAGGAGTCTGCTATAGGCCCCCAAATATAACAGAACCCATGGAAGATGTACTCCTCAGGCAAATAGATCAGGCGGCTAATCAGAATGAGGTTATTATTATGGGCGACTTTAACTATCCAGACATCAATTGGGAATCTGAAACCTGTAGCTCTCACAAAGGAAACAGGTTTTTGTCAATAACTAATGATAATTACCTTTGCCAAATGGTGCAAGAACCGACTAGAGGAAAGGCCCTTCTAGACTTAATATTGACTAATAGACCTGACAGAGTAACAAAGGTTCAGGTTGAGGGGCACCTAGGGAATAGTGACCATAATATAATAAATTTCCGTTTATCCTTCAATAGAATTTTTTGTCAAGGAGCCACAAAAACACTGAATTTTAGGAAGGCTAATTTTATTCTGCTTAGGGAGGCCCTAAACCGTATTGACTGGGACAATGTGTTTAAATATGGCAGAACAAATAATAAATGGGATATTTTTAAAAACATTCTCGGATACCACTGTGAGAGGTACATACCTTATGGTAATAAAAAAAATTAGAAACAGGAAAAACCCAATGTGGATCAACAGGGATGTAAAGGAGGCAATAAAAAACAAAAAGAAAGCGTTTCACCTACTAAAACAGGAGGGCAGTGAAGAGGCACTAAGAAGCTATAGGGAAAAAAATAAAGGGCGACATGTATAAATTCGACTGCGTACTTTTTTTTAACTTGGCGCCGGCACTCCAGTTCTAAATAGATATAGAAGAGTGTAGAATACGACAGTATAAAGATTTTTGGCGCATTACATAGAGCTTAGTGCACTAAGTTTGGCGCATTACATTCTATGACCATACAAAGTTTGGCGAAATAAGCTCTATGTAATGCGCCAAAAATCTGTCGTAATATACACTCTTCTATATCTATCTAGAACTGTGGTGTCGGCGCCAAGTAAAAAAAATGTATGCATTCGAATTCATCCATGTCGCCCTCTTAATATTTCAATGCTCAGATTCTGAGATTCTGAGAGTGTAGAATACGACAGATTTTTGACGCACTACATAGAGCTTAATGTGCCAAACTTTGTATGGGCAAAGAGTGTAATGCGCCAAACTTGGCGCATTAAGCTCTATGTAATGCGCCAAAAATCTGTCGTATTCTAAACTCTCAGAATCTCAGAATCTGAGCATTGAAATATTAAGAGGGCAACATATATGAATTCGAATGCATACATCTTTTTTACTTGGCGCCGACACCACAGTTCTAGATAGATATAGAAGAGTGTATATTACGACAGATTTTTTGGCGCATTACATAGAGCTTATTGCGCCAAACTTTGTATGGTCATAGAATGTAATGCGCCAAACTTGGCGCACTAAGCTCTATGTAATGCGCCAAAAATCTTTATTACTGTCGTATTCTACACTCTTCTATATCTATTTAGAACTGGAATGCCGGCGCCAAGTTAAAAAAAAGTACGCAGTCGAATTCATACATGTCGCCCAAAGTGTGGAAAATAAAGATAAAGGCAGCAAAGCTGGAGACAGACAGACATATTGCTATAGAAAGTAAAACTAACCCCAAAATATTTTTAACTATATAAATAGTAAAAAGATTAAAACAGAAAATGTTGGCCCTTTGAAAAATACTGAGGGAGAGACAGTAGAGGACGATGAGAAAAAAGCAAACCTATTAAACACTTTTTTCTCCACTGTATTTACCGAGGAGGATGAGCTTCCTGTTGAACAGAGGGATGAGGTAAACTCCAACTTAAAAGTTTCTTGTCTAACCCAAGAAGAAGTGCAGCTCCGTCTTAGGAAGATTAAAATAGACAAATCCCCAGGTCCAGATGGCATACACCCACGTGTCCTAAGGGAGTTAAGTGATGTCATAGATAGGCCCCTATTCTTAATATTTATGGACTGTCTAATAACGGGGTATGTCCCAAAGGATTGGCGCATAGCAAATGTGGTGCCAATATTCAAAAAGGGGTCAGAAAGTGATCCAGGAAACGAAATAAAATGAGAATGCTTGGACTGGGGGAAAATGTGTGCAAATGGGTAGGCAACTGGCTCACTGATAGAAAACAAAGGGTAGTAATTAACGGTACATACTCAGACTGGATCGCTGTTACTAGTGGGGTACCACAAGGGTCAGTATTGGGCCTTATCCTCTTTAACATTTTCATTAATGATCTTACACAGGGATTACACAGTAGAATATCGATCTTTGCAGACGATACTAAGCTCTGTAAAGTAATCAACACAATAGAGGATAATGTGTTATTACAAAGGGATCTGGATAAGTTGGAGGCCTGGGCAGGGAAATGGCAGATGAGGTTTAATGCAGATAAATGCAGGGTTATGCACATGGGGAAGAGAAATCCATTACATGACTACATGTTAAATGGAAAAACACTGGGTAAAAGTGACATGGAGAAGGACTTGGGAATCCTGGTGGACAGTAAACTTAATTGTAGCAGCCAGTGTCAGGCAGCAGCTGCCAAAGCAAATAGGATCATGGGGTGCATTAAAAGGGGCATAGAGGCACATGATGAGAACATTATTCTCCCATTATACAAGTCACTGGTTAGACCACACATGGAATATTGTGTACAGTTTTGGGCACCAGTGCACAAGAAAGACATTGTAGAGCTTGAACAGGTACAAAGGCGGGCAACAAAAATAATAAAAGGACTGGGTGGACTACAGTACCCAGAAAGATTAGCAAGATTAGGGTTATTTAGTTTAGAGAAAAGACGGCTTCGGGTCGACATAATAAATATGTTTAAATACATAAAAGGTCAATATAGAGATCTCTCCCAAGATTTATTTATACCCAGGGCTGTATCTAGACCAAGGGGACATCCTCTACGTCTTGAGGAACGAAAATTTCTACATAAACATAGAAAGGGATTCTTTACTGTAAGAGCAGTGAGACTGTGGAACTCTCTGCCAGAGGGACTTGTCATGGAGAATTTAATAACAGAGTTCAAAAATGGTTTAGATGCATTTCTGGAGCGTAATAATATAACAAGTTATAGTGTCTAGGATTCAGGAGAGGGGTCATTGATCCAGGGATTTTTCCGATTGCCAGATTGGAGTCGGGAAGGAATCTTTCCCTAAAATGAGGACAATTGGGGTTTTTTGCCTTCCTCTGGATTAACACCTTAGTACAACAGGCTGAACTGGATGGACGTCTTGTCTTTTTTCGGCCTTACAAACTATGAAACTATGAAACTGCATTGTTACTGTTTTGCTCCTGGTGGTGGAACAATCTTTTACTTCTTGTATACTAAAAATTACACATTCCCTAATAGTTCAGTGTGTTATTAGGTTGATTCCCAAAAGAAAGGTCACTGGTTCTAATTGAGAAACAGCCATGGAGAAGAGTTCTAAGAAAAACAAAACTCCATCATCCACTTCAGTGATAACTGTCTTTCGGCCAAGAAAATTGCAAAACTGCAGCATGTGAGGCTATGACAGCGGGAAGAATACAAAGTGAAGTCCACTCATCCATTCCAAAGTTAAGAGGTAAAAGTACTGGCAAAATATCGGAGTCGGCTCATCACAGGGTCTATCGGTTCTGGGGCGACAAACACGGCAGTGGAGGTGGCTCGTATGCTTTCTTAAGAGTGAGATCACAGACATCCATGCAAGCACCGGGCAACACGCATTACACAAGTCTCGAATGGTGGCCTAAAAAAAAGTTGAAGAAGCCTCAACCTGAGTATTGCCATAAAAAGAATCAGCTCGAGTTTGCAAAAAAGTACAAACAGTGGAAGATTGGAAACAGGAGCGATGAGATGAAAGTCAATAGAACGGGCTCTGATGGGGGCGAATGGGTCTGGAAGAATCAAGTGAAAAGAGGGCTAATGCATCAAGAAATTGAAAAAGCCAGACATAAGGTTGTTTTCACAACCAAAAGCATTGGATACTTGACCAGGATCGATGGTGACCTCAATGCTGAGCTACATGAGCGTATCCTACAAAATGAGTTACTTTGTACAATAAAGTACTATGGGTATGAAAAGGTCAACATATTTTTCAAGCAGGACAACGACCTGAAGCATACATCTAGATTGGTGAAGAAATACTTCACTGACAATGAAGTAGAGTAGCTGTATTGGTCCCCACAGTCCCTAAAGCTCAACAAAATCAAACACTTGTGGAGGTGAAAAAAAAGCTGTATTCATACCCAAGTGGTGTCGACCAGTATGGACTAACATTGGGAACGTGTAGAAGAGACGTGGGGTCAGATTTCAGTCGAGACATGCTTGAATTTGGTCCAGAGCCCAGAAGGATTCAGGCAGTGCTGAAAGCCAATGGTGGGTTTACAAAATACTGACAAAATAATAAAAATTTTGATTTTTTTAAATGAGCAAAATGGTAACAATACAGTTATATGACAAGAATCTGCAGAACTAAGCATATGCTAAATAGTCTCAAGTGAAATTTATGTATGAGCCTAAAAGGCAAAAGTTCAAAACATTGTACCCTTTTGCTTGTCAGTGTACAATGGGTCGCGTTTCTGCCGTGGTGTCCGTCGTTGAGACGGAAAAAATAGATCAACCGTGGGTGTCCTTTGTGAAACGGATCCCATGTCTTCCGTTTTTCACCTCTGCGAAGGAGCCTCCAATGCAGATGTGAACCTAGCCTCAGGCAATTATTTGGGAAAGAAAACGGAGACCTGGTGAGGATCTAGGAAATCTTATCCATTTTATTCTACTGCCTGATTTGATTTTTGTTTATGTATGTTTCCATGTTTATATAGTTTTTGTTTCCTCCTACAATTGCTACTTTAAGCTGACGTGGAAGTTTCAGATGTTACTCAGTGGTATGGAATGCTATGTACAAGCATAACGTAGCCTTGTGTCTGTAAACATGTCTGAACAGGTAACAAAGAAGTCTAGCTGCAATATATTACTGAAAATACTAGATCTTTATTTTCCACATCTGTTATGTAGAAACGTCAGCAAAGTTCAGGCAGCTGGATTTTTAAAAGAAATTGTTCAGCAAGATTTTAATTACTAGCTTATATAGCAGAGCTGGCAGCAGGCTGGGATTTGTGGGTTAAAGTAATACAGTTTTAAAGAAACATAAATATACAAAGGATGTTCTACACATCCTGCTGTATAAATTCTAATTTTTACCTTGTTATGGAGTCATCTGGTCAAGAAAAATGTACAATATACACTACATAATGTTTAACCCAAAAAAAAAATATATATATATTTTTAATATATAAAAATTATATATATATATATATAAAATATTTTTAAATTTTTGTGTTTGTGTGTGTATATTATATATATAATTGGGGTGTGTTTTGTGTGGTTTGTGTGTGTATATATATAAAATTATATATGTGTGTTTGTGTGTGTGTATATATATATATATATATATATATAATATATATAATATATACACTCACCGCCACTTATTAGGTACACCAGCTAGTAACGGGTTGGACCCCCTTTTGCCTTCAGAAACTGCCTCAATTCTTCCGTGGCATAGATTCCACAAGGTGTTTGCAACGATGCTCAATTTGGGTACCAAGGGGCCCAAAGAGTCCCAAGAAAATTTTCCCCACACCATGACAACCACCCCCACCAGCCTGAACCGTTGATACAAGGCAGGATGGATCCATGCTTTCATGTTGTTGATGCCAAATTCTGACCCTACCATCCGAATGTCGCAGCAGAAATCGAGACTCATCAGACCGGGCAACGTTTTTCCAATCTTCTACTGCCCCAATTTCGATGAGCTTGGGCAAATTGGAGCCTCAGTTTCCTGTTCTTAGCTGAAAGGAGTGGCACCCCGGTGTGGTCTTCTGCTGCTGTAGCCCATCTGCCTCAAAGTTCGCCGTACTGTGCGTTCAGAGATGCTCTTCTCGCCTACCATGGTTGTAAACGGGTGCTATTTGAGTCACTGTTGCCTTTCTATCAGCTCGAACCATCTGCCCATTCCCTTTGACCTCTGGCATCAACAAGGCATTTCCGCCCACGAGACTTGCCGCTCACTGGATGTTTTTTTTTTTTCGACCATTTCCTGTAAACCCTTAGAGATGGATTGTGCATGGAAAATCCCAGGAGATCAGCAGTTTCTGAAATACTCGGACCAGCCCTTCTGGCACCAAAACCATGCCACGTTCAAAGGCACTCAAATCACCTTTCTTCCCCATACTGATGCTCGGTTTGAACTGCAGGAGATTGTATTGACCATGTCAACAAGCCTAAATGCACTGAGTTGCCGCCATGTGATTGGCTGATTAGAAAATAAGTGTTAACGAGCAGTTGGAAAAGGTGTACCTAATAAAGGCCGGGATTATATATATTAAAAATAAATAAATAGCAAGGCAGCA